>JAQPPZ010002557.1:0-151161 GCA_028583015.1 Wollemia nobilis
TTTCACTCTAGTCATCAATTGGATGAATAGATTACTCAATTAAAAAATAAACTACTTAGACCAATGAAATATGAACTACTAGAGGTGATTTCTATTTTTAAAAATATATCTTTTACACATGTTTATAGGGAATTAAATCAAGAAGCAATTAGGTTATCAAAAGAAAATCAACAGGTTCTAGAAGGTTTCTTGCAAATGGAAGAGAACAAGGATGGAGTTTCTTCTTTCACCCACATATCATATCCCTAGTTTCTATGCTAGCTCTAAATTTTATTTATGTGAGTTAGCTTTAAGGCAATTTCTAACTATTTCTTTTCTATTTCATTGGTTTATTTTTTACTGATTTCTATCCAGGTTTTAGTCATAGAGGTTGTTTGGATGATTAAGTATTGATATATAAGGATATTTGTCCTTATTATCCCCATGTTATTTCAAATATAGACTTTTTTCCTCTTTGATTTGTTCGAATTGAATCCTAGTAATCTATTGTTATTGTGGGTCATCTTTATGACAATTTCTAACTATTTCTTTTATGTTCCGTTGGTTTCTTTTTTCACTAATTTGAATCACAGTAATACGCTTTTATCTAGATTTTTGTTTGTGCTAACGCACCAGAGAAGTGTAATTTTCTTTCACTCTTGAAATAAAATTATGATTTTTTCTTGTAAAAAAATACATGTAATTATATAATCCAAAAATAAAGGCATTTTGTTACATTTATTTTGGTTTCCACCCACCACATAATTGCAAGGCATTATATTCCAGTTCCCAAGAAGGAAAGAAGCTCTTTATTTTGGATTTATTTTGTATTTGCCATGACTGCAGTGTAAGAAATATTATGTATTAATTCACACACTATTTAGAAAAGTATTAAAAATAATGACACGTCATGCATGCACATCCCAATATGAGTTGTAGGTCCATATTTATTGAATTACAAGTCTATGTTTTTTTGCATTCCAATCAAAATTATAGGTCTATAATTATTACCAATTTTTCATCTTGCATTAAGAAAAAATTAAGTTGGATATTATTATCCCACCTATGTCCATTACCATTAAACATTAATTTCTGATGCACCTTGTTGGAGCCATAACTTGTGAACCGTACGCCCGTTTGCCTTAAAATTTAACAAGTGGTTCCACATGCATGTTCTGCATCAGGCTCATATCTGATGCACTTGACCCTCCAAAAAATATACTTTCGGGACCTAACTCCTCCATCTATTATCCTAAAATTAGCTTTTAGAATAGGTTCCTGGGTTTTTTGGGTTTTTTTAATGTTAGAATTTTATTATCTTTTGTTATGAGACCAAATATTTTAAATTAAGGTTCTTTATTGTAATAGGGATTTGTGCTCCAAATTTGGGTGCAATATGACTTATTTCTATTTTTAGCAGTTTTTAGAAAAAAGACATTTTTAGGGTTTCTTTACGGTTTCTTTGGTTTTCGATGGCTATATAACAGATTGTATTCTTTTGGATAAGGGGTGTGAATTTAGGAATGATAAGAATATCGACTTGCAGATTTCTTCCATTATATTGCATTTGTGTTATGTGATTAGAGTCCATTTTGTTGGTCTCTTGTAGCTGAGTTTATACCATTTGGTATCAAAGCGGGTGTGATATCGCTAGTGAAGGGAAGATGTCACCTAGAAGATATTCCCATATGAATCAGAATATAAAGGATCTAAATGTAGAAATGGCACGACTGGTTGGTGTGATTGATCACATGGGGGAGAGACATCCCAAGGCACGTGCAGATCAAGTATCTTATGATGAAAATGTACCTGAGGAACGTGGATCTAAGGTCCACGTAGGAGAAAAACTAGAGGGACCAAAGGAAGAAAGATATGGTTTTAAAAATCGGTTTATATGAGCTCTAGAGGGGATTAAGGGGAATCGATATGGGATCAAGATCGAGGTTCCCGAGTATGCTGGTGGGTTGAAACCAGAGGAGTTGATCGATTGGATCAATAGCCTAGAAAAATATTTTGAATTGAGTAACCTTGTTGAAGAGAAGAATGTGAAGCTTGCATGCACAAAGTTGAAGGGACATGCATTGATTTGGTGGGATCATTTACAAACTACACAATAGAGGAATGGAAAGGAAAATATCAAGGATTGGACAAATATGAAGAAGAAGTTATAAGGAAAATTTATACCTGTAGACTACTTCCAAACCCTATTTCATAGATTTCAAAATCATTGACATAAGGATCAAAGCATTGAGGACTATACTAATAAATTCTAAAAGCTATCAATTTGATTGGAGCACAATGAGGTGGAGGAACAAAAGGCTTCTAGGTATGTAAATTGCCTAAGTTTTGTTGTCCAAGATGAGATGAGCATGCATCACACTCTTATAGTGGAGGATGTGTATCAAATGGCCCTCAAGGCAGAGGAGAAATTGAAAAGGGTTAATAGAAGAGGTAATAAGGGATTCACACCCTCTTCAGGTCGGGGTCGAAGTGGATCTAATATTATCAAGGGAGAATCCTCAATACCTGCTAAACAAGAAGAATATGGGCAAAATCTAAGAGGAAGAGGATACCAACAAGGTAGAGGTTACAACAGTGGATGAAATGGAAATGATCCAAGAAGGTCGTATACCTGTTATGGATGTGGTGAGGAGGGTCATAGAGCATTTGAGTGTCCCCAATGTGATGTCCAAGAAAGGGGTCAAGGAGGAAAAGGAAGGGTCAATCTGGTTGAGATGGAAGAGCAAGATGAGGATGAAGTTGTTGTTGACATGGGGGAAGCACTTATGATAAGGAGGATGCTGAATTTTCCTAATAAATAGAAAGTACAGAGCAAAGCGAAGGGGTAGACCATAGATGGTGATGATTCAGGGCTATGAATGAACATCTTTCGAACAAGGTGTACATTAGGAGGGAAGGTATGTAACATTGTCATTGATGGTGGTAGTTGTGAGAATATGGTGTCAAATGTCATGGTTGATAAAATGAACCTGGAATGCAAAAAACATCCTTATCCATATTGCATATCATGGGTTAATAAGGGGAATGAGGTAACAATAGATCAAAGGTGTTTAATTAAATTTTTAATTAGGAGCACTTACAAGGATGAAGTGTGGTGTGATGTGATCCCGATGGATGCATGTCACATTATATTAGGAAGACCTTAACAGTACGATAGAGATACTAACCATAATGGGAGAAAGAATACTTACACATTATGGAAGGATGGTGTAAAGGTAGTTCTTGTACCTTTGAAGGAGGATGGGTCGAGTGAGAGCTTTTTGACGATGAAGGAGTTTCTTGCAGAGATCAAGGATGCTAGCTTTTGTTATGCCTTAATAGATAGGAAGCTAGAAATAAAGGAAGTGGTTATGCCTATAGAAACAACTAAAATGCTAAGTGAATATAAATATGTCACACCAGAGGAGTTACCAGATGGGTTACCACCAAAGAGGGCTATCCAACATCACATGGATTTGATTCTAGGATCAGTGCTCCTCAATTAGGTAGCTTATCGGTTGAACCTAACACAAAATATAGAGTTGAGTAGGCAAGTGACAGAGTTTATAAATAAGGGATTAGTTAGGGAGAGTATGAGTCCATGTGCGACTCTAGAATTTCTAGCCCCAAAGAAAGATGGTGACTGGAAAATGTGTGTGGATAGTAAAGCCATAAAAAAAATCACAATAAAGTGTCAATATCCTATATCAAGAGTGGATGACATGATGGATGGTTTGGCTGGACATAAATACTTTAGTAAAATTGATCTACGGAGTGGATACTACCAGATCAGAATTAGAGAAGGGGATGAATGGAAGATAACTTTTAAGATAAAATATGGGTTGTACGAGTGGATGGTGATGCCATTTGGTTTGTCTAATACACCAAGTACATTTATGTGATTGATGAACAAAGTACTACAAGAATATAATGGTAAGTTTGTGGTTGTGTATTTTAATGATATTTTGATTTATAGTAAAAGTGAAGAAGAGTATTTGTTACACCTAAAATTAGTGTTAGATGTGCTCAGGAAGGAGAAATTATATGTCAACCTAAAGAAATGTAGATTTTTTTAGAATAGTTTAGTGTTTTTAGGATTTGTAATCTTAAGAGATGGCATGAGGATGGATGATGAGAAAGTGAAGGTGATTCTGGAATGGCCTCTTCCACAAACTATAACAAAAGTAAGGATCTTTCATGGCTTAGCTACCTTTAACAAAAATTTTATCAAGAACTTCAGTAGTATAGTTGTCTCTATAACTGAGTGCACGAAGGGGAAATAGTTTGTATGGACTATAGAAGCAACAAAGAGTTTTGAAATTTTGAAGAAGAAGGTGTTAGAAGAACCTGTTCAGTATTACCATATTTTAGTAAGGTGTTTGAGGTTGATTGTGATGCCTCATTTGTTGGAATTGGTAGTGTCTTAAGTCAAGAGGGCCGACCTATAGCATTTTTTAGTGAGAAGCTAAATTATGCAAGGAAGAATTATTTTACATATGATATGGAGTTTTATGCAATTGTGCAAGCATTGCAACATTGGAGGCACTACTTACTCTCAAAGAAGTTTGTGTTGTTTACTGATCAAGAAGCATTGAGGTATGTCAACTCTGAAAAAAATTTAAATAGCAGGCATGCCAAATGGGTTTCATTTTTGCAACAGTATACATTTTTCCTGAAGCACAAGTTGGTCAAACAAAATAAGGTTGCAAATGCATTGAGTAGGAGAGTCTTGTTGTTGACCACTATGGAATAAAAAGTGGTAGGATTTGAGGGGATTAAAGATCTATATGAATTTGATGCATATTTTGGGAATATTGTGGAACAGTGTAAAAGTGTGGTAGAGAGTGAGTCTCATACTATTTTGGGATGTATTTATTTAGTATACATTATTGTTCTTATCAATGGATCAACTTCCAAATTCTTTAGACCCTTAAGAGGACTAAAGCAGGGATGTCCTTTATCTCCTTTACTTTTTTTGTAGATTGCTGAAGGATTGAGTAAAACTATTTTGAATGCAAAATGACCAAGATCCTTGTTTAGGATCAAAGTGAGGGTCCTTCATTTATCTCATTTATTATTTTTTGATGATGTATTGTTGTTCACAAATGGAATTTTAAGGGGAATCTAGAAATTTGAAGGAAATTTTGGACACTTACATTATTTCTATAGACATGGAGATAAATTTTCAAAAATCCTCTATTTGGTATAATGGTCTAGAGCAAAAGACTAAACAAGATCTAATCAAAAATTTTCCTTTTAATCTCTTAGATTTCTAGGAAGGTTTTATGTATATGGGGTTTGTATTGAAGCCAAATACTTATAGGAAGAGAGATTGGGGATGGATTTTAGAGAATATTGAATTTAGGATTAACCAGGGTTATGCATAGTGACGAATATTCACAAATTGGGTGAATATTAAAAATTTTAAAATTAGAAATTGGTGAATATGAAGACCCTCGACGTTGGCCCATTCACCTAAAATTTTCAGGACTAGTTTGTTTTTAGGGTCAATTTGCCATAATATATATCCAAACATAGGCATATTTGTACTTGTTGGAAAGCTCTTTTCGAGCCTGATCCAATGGTGATGTTTTTATGAAGTTATAAGTTGATTTAATAGGTCAAAAATTACCCCAAATATGACCTTACTTTTTTAAGGCTTCAAATACTCCAAATTTGGGTATGAAGATGATTGATTTGTTTTTCTTAGGATTCACCATGATTCACCTTGATTTTGATTAGGATTCAACATTTTTTTACAAGTACATTTTGAGGCCAACCCCTTATGCATAACCCTGGGATTAACCATTGGTATAATAGATTTTTATCCATTGGTGGGAGATTAACACTTGTAGAGTGAATTCTTGAGGCAATTCCAGTGTTTTGGTACTCCTTGGCCTTCATTCCCAAAGGAGTTCTAGATAAAATAAGAAAAAAATACTTCAAATTTCTTTGGACTGGATGCAAGGAACATGAAGGCATTCCTTTAGTTAACTGGCAGAGTATTACTAGGCCAAAGGAGAAAGGTGGATGAGGCCTTAAAAATATCCATATTTTTTGTTCTTCTTTGGTAGCAAAAATTTTATGGAGGATTTTGACCAGAGAAGGATTATGGAATAAGATTATTGAACATAAGTATATTTGTCCAGGGACCTTTATGGATTGGATCAAAAGTCCAAAAAAAACATTAAAAATATTTCCATTCAATGGAAGGCACTAGTACAAGCCTTTCCTATGATTAGAAAATATTTGGCTTGGAAAGTGGGTAACGGTGAACAAGTTAGAATAGGGGTTGATTCTATTTTGGGTTGTGGAGAAAACATTTTGTTACCAGAAGCTATGATAAGTTCTTTACAAGATAAGTGTTTTTACTTTCTTCATCAGGTGGGGGAATCAAATTCTTCTAGTCTTTAGACCCAAGGTTGGAAGCAAGCTCAAGTCTTATGTTTTTTTATGAGCAGACTATTTTATGGAAGGCTTACGCTAATAGTATTAATAAGAGTCATATCAAGTTGAGAGTTGAACCAGGTACTATTGCTTGGGCATACAACAAATTTGGGGGTCTACTTGGTGGTGGAAGCAGATTTGGAAATTATTTGCCCCAAAAAAGACAATAATTTACATGTGGTTAGCTTTAAGAAATAAGACTTTGACTTGGAAAGGTTTATAGAGAAGAAGCAGATAAGGTCCAAGTTTTTGTATGTTGTGTCAATTAGAGGAGGAAAACATCACGTATTTGTTAATAAAATACCATTTTTCTCAATAGTTTTTGTTAGAAGCTAAACTAATAACTAGAGTACAAAATAATTAGAAAATTTGAGTAGCGCGTTTTAGGGTTTGGGGGAAGGATTAGGGATTTGTGGGTTAATTTTTCTACTAAAGGTGTTGTTGGAGGAATGGTTTATTTATGAAAAATCTTATTGAGAATTAAAAGAAATTTTAATAAGTAATCTTATAAAATTATAAAATGAAGGTTATAATTTAATGATCTAATTAAAAATTATTAAAAAAAAATTATTAAAATAAAATATGCATCACTAATTTTATATTAAAAATATATTTATCTATAACAATATATTTCATTATTAGTTTTTTCTTTAAATTTGAATAAAAAAAGTAGATTTACCCCCCCAAACCACCCACCAACCCCCACCAAAAAAAAAAAAAAAAAAACAACCAACACAAAAAAACCCACAAACAACAAAAAACCCACCCCCCCACAAAACCAAAAACAAACCACCCCACAACACAAAAAAAAAACCACCAAAACAAAAAACCACAACCAAAAACAACAACACACAACAAACAAACACCCAACCAAAACAACCAAAAAAACCCACAACAAAAACCCACAAAAACAAAAAAAAACACCAACACCACCCAAAAACAAACACCACACCAAACAAAACAAACCACCACAACCAAAACAAACCCAAAAAAACCAACCAACAACCCCCACAACCCCACCAACAACACACACAACAAAAACCACAAAAAACAACCCCAAAAAAAAAAAAAAACAACCCCCAAAAAACCAACACAAAAAAAAAAAACCCAAAAAACCCAAAACCCCACCACACAACAAACAAACCACAAAAAAACACAAACAAAAACCACCCAACCCCAAACAAAAAAAAACAACACCAAACAAACAAAAACAAAACAAAAAAAACACAAAACACTAAAAGAAAAAAACAAAACCACCAAACAAAAAAACAAACACCAAAAAACACACACCCCACACCCACCAAAACCAAAACCAAAAAACAAAAACCCAAAAAAACAACCCCAACCCAAAAAACACCCCAACCCAAAAAAACCAAAATCAAAAAGCACCCCAAAACCAACCAAACAAACCACAAAAAAAACCAAACCAAACACCCACACCAACCAAAAATCAAAAAACCACCACAAAAAAAAAACAAAAAAAACAAACCCCCCAAAAAACCCACAAAAAACAATACCCCCACACCAACAAAAAACCAACAAAACAAAAAACCAACAAAACCCAAAACACCCAAAACCAAACCCCCCAACCAACAACCCCCCCCCAGCCCACCCACAAAACCCCCCCACCCCCACCAAAACACCCAAAAACCACAAAAAACAAGAACAAAGAAAACAACAAACAAAAACAAACCAAACCACCCCCCAAACCAACACAAAAAAAACCAAACCCAACACCAAACAAAAAAACACACACACCCACCCAAAGACCCCCACAAAAACAAAAAAACCAAGAAAACAAAAAAAAACACCAAAAACACCACAACCCAACACCAAAAAAACCCACCCCCACAAAAAAAAACAAAGAAACAAAGAAAAAACCCAAAACCCACCCAAGAAAAAAAACCCAAGAACAAAAAGCGCCACAAACGAGACCCCACCACACCCCAAAAACCCCAGAAAACGGACACCCAAACCGCCCCCAAAACCAACCCAAAAACCAACAAAAACAAGAAAAAAAACCCACACCCACCCCACAGCCCAACAAAAACAAAAAAAGGACCAAAAAGCAAAACCACCAAAACAAACAAAAGCAAGCAAGCCAACCAACCCCCACACCCACGCAAAAGAAAACCAAAAGAAAACACCAAACCAACAAAAACAAAAACCCCCAGCCCCCCACACGCCAAAAAAAAGCACCAAGAAAAACCCCACACAAGAACAACCGACAACAAAGAGCACACACAACCACAAGAAAAAACACAAGGAAGCCCCACAACAAAAAGGCCCCAAAACCAACACGACCACCAAAGAAAAAAAGAGAAAACAAACCCAAGACGGCCACCGCGGGAAGAAAGCACCAAACACCCCAAAGAATACACGACAAAGCGGGCCCCCGGCGCCCACACCCGCGGGACCCCGCGGGAGGGGGGGGGGGGGGCGGGGAGGGGGGGGGCCGATCACGAACACAAAAAAAAAAACTAGAGTACAAAATATTTAGGAAGGAGAAACAATGGAGGTATGCTCAAGATACTATTTTTTTTAAAAAGAGTTGAAACGATTCTTTCTTTACCATGTCTTATATGTTGGGGTACATGTTTGGCACTAAATAAATCTATTTTTGAAGGGAAGTTAATTCCCCCTTTTCAAGTCATATTTTAGGTGAGGACTTTGGTCTCAATCAATAAAGGGCCTGACAAACATAAGAAACCTCGACAAGTAGACAATTTGTTCATTGAAATGACTCGGCCATGGGTTTTTTTGATGGGGCTAGTCAGAGATACTCATCTTTTAGTAGTGCAGGAGGTATTTTGTACTTCTCAGATACCCACTATACCAAATTTAAAGTAGGTCTTGGGACAAGTTCCAATAATTTTATTGAGTTTTAGGCATTAATATTGCTAATGAAGTATGTTGTGGAGAGAAATGTGAAAAAATTACAAATTTTTGGAGATTTCACTCTAGTCATCAATTGGATGAATAGATATACTCAATTAAAAAATAAACTACTTAGACCAATGAGAGATGAACTACTGGAGGTGATTTCTATTTTTAAATATATCTCTTTTACACATGTTTATAGGGAATTAAATCAAGAAGTAGTTAGGTTATCAAAATAAAATCAACAAGTTCCAGAAGGTTTCTTGCAAATGGAAGAGAACAAGAATGGAGTTTCTTCTTTCACCCACATATCATATCCCTAGTTTCTATGCTAGCTCTGGGTTTTTTACTCTGGGTTAGCTTTATAGTAATTTCTAACTATTTCTTTTTTATTTTGTTGGTTTCTTTTTTACTGATTTTTATCCAGGTTTGGTCATAGAGGTTGTTTGGATCATTAAGTATTGATATATAAGAATGTTTATCCTTATTATCCCCGTGTTATTTCAAATATGGAATTTTTTCCTCTTTGATCTATTTGACTGTAATTATATCTTGAATCCCAGTAATCTACTTTTATTGTGAGTCAGCTTTATGATAATTTCTAATTGTTTCTTTTCTATTCCATTGGTTTCTTTTTCACTAATTTCTATCCAGGTTTTGGTCATGGAGGTTGTTTGGATGATTAAGTATTGATATATAAGGATATTTATCCTTATTATCCCTATGCTATTTCAAATATGGGCTTTTTTCCTCTTTGATTTGTTCAACTGTAATTATATCTTGAATCCCAGTAATATGCTTTTATCTAGATTTTTGTTTGTGCTAAGGCACCTGAGAAGTGTAATTTTCTTTCACTCTTGAAATAAAATTATGATTTTTTTCTTGTAAAAAATTACATGTACTTATGTAATCTAAAAATAAAGATATTTTGTTACATTTGTTTTGGTTTCGACCCACCACATAATTGCAAGGCATTAGATTCCAGTTCCCAAGAAGGAAAGAAGCTCCTTATTTTGGATTTATTTTGTATTTGCCATGACTGCAGTGTAAGAAATATTATGTATTAATTCACACACTATTTAGAAAAGTATTAAAAATAATGACACGTCATGCATGCACATCCCAATCTAAGTTGTAGGTCCATATTTGTTGAATTGCAAGTCTATGTTTGTTGCACCCCAATCAAAATTATAGGTCCATAATTGTTGCCAATTTTTCATCTTGCATTAAGACAAAAATAAGTTGAATATTATAATCCCACCTATGTCCATTACCATTAAACATTAATTTCATCACGCGACTATCCATGAAGACGAGACTCTACACTATAAACCCTAGCCCACCAAATAAAGACTCTCACTATAAACCCTAGCCCACCAAATAAAGACTCTCACTATAAACCTTAACCCACCAAATAAATACAAAGTTAACAAAGGTCCAAGGAATCATAGCGAGACCAAATTGTCCACTATAAACACTAGCCTATTGAAGAAAGACAAACATTCAAGGAAACAATTAGAGCCAAAACCTTAATCCACCATATAAAGATGAAATCAACAAGACCTCGACCAAGGAATCATACTGAGACCAGGTTGTCCACTATATACCCTAGCTTGTTGGAGAAAGAGAAAGTCAACAGACCCTATCATTCAAAGAAATATGGTGAGACATAATCTTATACATGTTATTTTAAAATAAACTTAAGGATTTTCATATGTACAAATAAAAAATAAATCTAAGACTTTGAAAAATAATATTATATATTTTAAATAAAATTAAAATAAATAATAATTTACAAAAATTTGTGAGTAATAAGTTATTTCATTTTAGTTATAATTATAAATTAATATTTTTTTTAAGTTAGATTTTTAAAGAAAAAATTTAAGTATTAATTATATTTAAGTTGTAATTTTGATGTAATACAAACAAGATATAAATAATACATACACGATAATATTGTTCTAATACCATTATATGATCATATAACCATTTCAAATTCAAAAAACCAATATTGTTATAATACCATTATATGATTGTATATATCAATATTTGAAGATTATTTTTTAAGTGTTTTATAAAATTAAAATAAAAGCAAATGAATTAAATTTAAATTACAAAATAATATTCATCTTACTCATAAATTCTATTTAATAAACTAAATTAATTCATACTAAATCTTTCAATTATAACATTAGAATAGAATATGACCTTATAGTATAACTAAATTATATATATATATATAACTTTAAATATTATATAAAAACAAAAAATGAAACAATATCCTTTTATACATCCAGTTAAATAGGTTAAGACCAGTTATAGTTTGTGTGATTGCCATGTTGAGTCCTTAAAATGTGGGAGGTCCATTCCCTGTCAAAGGATTTTAGAGCATGTGGAAGTTGTGGTTAAGACCACTTATAGTTTGTAAGATTACATACATCCAGTTAAATTGGTTAACACCAGTTATGACCTTAACAAAGAGATAATAAAGCATAATGCAATTATTCTTAAAATACAAGGCATATGCTTTATCAGTTAAGTTTTTGTGGATTTAACATTACTTTAAAATAAAATACAAGGCATATGCATGTAGACAAAAAATGAAAGGATATTCCTTTACTTGAACTCCAAGACATGATTGAGTTTTAAAATATAATATTTAAAAATGAATGAAAATGATATTTATTTGTATTATATCATTTATAAATCAATATTTGAAGATTACATTTTAAGTGTTTTATAAAATTAAAATAAAAACAAATGAATTAAATTTAAATTACAAAATAATATTCATCTTACTCATAAATTCTATTTAATAAATTAAATTAATTCATATTAAATCTTTCAATTATAACAATAAAATATAATATGACCTTATAATATAACTAAATTATATACATAAACTTTAAATATTATATAAAAAAAAAAAAATTAAATATTATATAAAAACAAAAAACTTTAAATATTATATAACAACAAAAAATGAAACAATATCCTTTTATACCTCCTATAATACAATACTAAAGTTATTGATTCCTTGTATTTTGGGAAAAAAAGTTGTACATAAAAATATTCTTAATGGAGAGACTAATCGGTTGCTATTGCGTATATATCGGTCCTTAACCAAAGTATACGACCGCCCTTGTGAGATACCACACTAACATGGTTTTTAGATTCTTATCCAAGTTTAAATCATAACATAGCATATTAAAAAATATATATTTCAAGGTTCGAGGAGGGGCAATTAGCTATTGCAAGTCACAACCTAAAAGGTCAATATTTAAAGTTGTAAACAGATTCCACATCTTTTGTCCACATGATAATGCAATTATCTTTTGTCCACATGCATATGCCTTGTATTTTATTTTAAAGCAGTATTCAAGATAAATTATAAGTGATTATTGTTGGGTGTATGGAGACCGATTCACATCCGGAGCTGTGGTGGAACGTCGGACAGCAAGACTGGAGGAAATTTGTGACCAACCAGCAAGGCATAAGGCGTGATGACATTGTTGAAACGAAGTCTGCTTTGTTGTGTACAACATAGACATTTCAAAAGGAAGATACGAATGAATCTCGTATGGTGTTCAATAGGCTGGAGAGACAACGCCAATGGAGATGAGGCAGGTTCATTGTTTGGTCTGTTATAATAAACAAAATCTATTTGTAGAGGGAGTAAATTCTAAGATATGGTAAAACAAACATTTGTCTCTATATGCACTGAAAATGTATAAATTGATGGTATTATGAATAGTTTAGTAGTGCTATGATAGCACGGGAGTGCATTGGGAGAATGTCAGAGTGTGCATTGATAAATGTCTAGATAATGTGGTAAGAGCATTGTAGTGGGCTTGTAATGGTCACATTGGGGTCATTATGTAATTGCTATTAGGTTTCTCTATTAGAGAGAAAAGATGTAGATGTTTGTAGATACATGTGATGTTTCTTCATTGAAGAGGAGACATGGCTATGTACTGTAGTATTAGCATGGTGAGGAGATTACATGATGATGGGTGAGCTTGGTGTAAAGCTCATGAAGAATTGCTTTGTTGCAATGTTGTAATCACCGTGAGAGTGATTATGTTGTGGGTGAGAAGAAACTCATGATGGAGAGATGCTGGTGTATTGGAGAGAGGGTGTTGCAGTAGATGTGTTGCTTGGTTCTTCCTTTATGTATGTTGTATTATGATAATACAAAGATACAAGTACTGGTGATTCTCTGAGGATGTAGCCCAATAGTATTGGGTGAACCTCGTCATATGGTGGTGTTCTTCTTGTCTTGCATGATTTGATTTGTTTCTATTGTTATTGCTTCTAATGATCAAGATTGTTAAGGTTTATTGGATAATAAAGGAACCCAAAAATTGGTATCAGAGCTTAATGTTGAGTACTTGGCAAGTCTTATGAATTACGATTTGAGTGGGAGCTGGAAGCTACAACAGATATGGGTTGTGGGTATTTGCAACCAAGCTTGAGCTCATATTCCAAACTTGGAAATTGGATAAATGGTAAGAGAGATTGGCCACCTCTCTTGCTCTATCCCTTCCTCGATCTTGTATATGCAGCTTGAAATTGGAAAAGGAGTTTTCAATGTATTGTTCCTGATTGCGAAAGAGCAGAGATTGACGAAGTAGTGGGAGCAATGAAGATTGTTGGAGATTGTCAGGTTGTTCGTTGATCACAGGAGAAGATGTGAGGTTGACATCAATCCAAAAATGTGATGGTTCAGAACATGACGGTGAGACAATTTGGAGGAGGTCAAATTCTCAGGTGTGTTGGTGCAGCAGTGGAAGTATAGTGGGTTGTTGTGAATCGATCTCCAAGTGGGAGATTGTTGGGTGTGTGGAGACCGATTCACATCTAGAGCTATGGTGAAACGCTGGACAGCGAGACTGGAGGAAACCTGTGACTAGCCAACAAGGCATAAGGCATGATGACATTGTTGAAATGAAGTCTGCTTTGCTGTGTACAACATAGAAATTTCAAAAGGAAGATACAAATGAATCTCGTGTGGTGTTCAAAAGGTTGGAGAGACAACGCCAATGGAGATGAGGCAGGTTCATTGTTTGGTCTGTTATAAAACATAATCTATTTGTAGAGGGAGTAAATGCCAAGATCCGGTAAAACAAACATTTGTCTCTATATGCACTGAAAATGTATAAATTGATGGTATTATGAATAGTTTAGTAGTGCTATGATAGCACAGGAGTGCATTGGGAGAATGTTGGAGTGTGCATTGATAAATTCCTAGATAATGCGGTAAGAGCATTGTAGTGGGTCTGTAATGGTCACATTGGGGTCATTATGTAATTGCTATTAGGTTTCTTTATTAGAGAGAAAATATGTAGATGTCTGTAGATACATGTGATGTTTCTTCATTGAAGAGGAGACATGGCTATGTACTGTAGTATAAGCATGGTGAGGAGATTACATGATGATGGGTGAGCTTGGTGTAAAGCTCATGAAGAATTGCTTTGTTGCAATATTGTAATCACCGTGAGAGTGATTATGTTGTGGGTGAGAAGAAACTCATGATGGAGAGATGTTGGTGTATTGGAGAGAGGGTGTTGCAGCAGATGTGTTGCTTGGTTCTTCCTTCATGTATGTTGTATTATGATAATACAAAGATACAAGTGTTGGTGATTCTCTGGGGATGTAGCCCAATAGTATTGGGTGAACCTCGTCATATGGTGGTGTTCTTCTTATCTTGCATGATTTGATTTATTTCTGATGTTATTGCTTCTGATGATCAAGATTGTTAAGGTTTATTGGATAATAAAGGAACCCAAAAATTATCTAGGATTAGGATGAGATAATAAAGCATAATGCAATTATTCTTAAAAGGAGATTATAAATATGCAAGTTTAATAGATATTAGTTGGTTTTTTTTAGAGATTTAAATTGAATTAATGGAAATGGGGATTAAGTTCAAATTATTTAATGGATTTCCTTAAAAAGGGATTTTTCCTCATCATATTCACAAGTTTGAAAGTTAAGTTTAAAGTAATGGGAAATGGCCCATGGTTTTGGAAGAGGGAGAACTTGTATTTAAGATCAAGGAGTGAGATTTTTTCTTTAGAGATATTAACTAGGTTAAAACCAGTTATAGTTTGTAAGATTACATCCATCACATACATCCAATTAAATAGGTTAAGACCAGTTATACATCCAGCTAAATAGGTTAAGACCAGTTATAGTTTATGTGATTGCCATGTTGAGTCCTTAAAATGTGGGAGGTACATTCCATGTGAAAGGATTTTAGATCATGTAGAAGTTGTGGTTAAGAGAATCGGGTATAAGAGTAGAGCAATATTGGAAACATAGAACAATCTTCTATGATTGGTTAAGACCAGTCATAGTTTGTAAGATTACATACATCCAGTTAAATTGGTTAAGACGAGTTATTACAACAAGGGTAGCAGTAGTGGTCTCTCACTCTGGATCCCTTGACAAGATGAGCTTATTAAAAATTTGAAGATAATTTTTATGAATAGTTGATAATAATTTAATTTATTTATTTTTAACTTTGATATATTTATTTTATATTATTATTTGTATTTTTTAATTAATTATATAAAATTAAAAAATTTCATTGTAGTTATATAACAATACTATAACATCTTAATAATAGTCTTAGAGATGAATAAGAAAAGAAAATGGTGTTGATTGTACTCTTGAAAGCAATTGAACCCACCCTCATGGTGCTAATTGTACTCCATAAAGCAATTGAAGATGACATCCAACCCTAGCTAATTATTTATTTACCTAGGGTTTTCAAGGCGCATGAATATCATTTGTACTCTTGAAAGCAATTGAACCCACCCTCATGGTGCTAATTGCACTCCATAAAGCAATTGAAGATGACATCCAATCCTAGCTATTTATTTATTTACCTAGGGATTTCAAGGCGCATGAATAGCATTTGTAAGAGTTATCCCACACAAAAACCTCTTCTATTTTAAATGGAGATGAAAATTGAAAATTTCAAGTTTTAAAGGAAAGAGTTGTGATTTGTTAAGGATGGGGATTAGAGTACAACCTTTTTGTCTCAAGCAAAAACAAATAAATAATATCTTGATAATATTCATATCATTTGATATTATTATTTGTGTTTTTAATATAAAATGCATATTTTATTTAAAAATACATGAGAATATGTTATTAAGAGAATATTTTCCATATATAAGATCAATGCAGGTAATTTATTTAATATTAATAAAAATATTAAAAATATCATATAGATAATAGATATGTAGAACCTAATAAAAATAAAACATATTTAATTAGGAAGGTTAAAATATAGTGCAAGTAGGAGATATAAAAAAAATTCTTAAAATTCGTAAAATTGATATTGATTTTCAAGAGGAGTCTCTATTCTAGCCTTTAGAAATCACCCTACCTATTTCATGTTCAACTAGTCCCTTAAATTAACACAAAGAAATTTCTATATTTGATTTTTGTTGTAGTTTCCTTAATTCCAGCACCAAGCTTCAAAGATATAACTTTTCTTGTGTTGAAGTAAGAGGTTATGGGGCTTCCCAACATCAAAATCATTTATTTATAGTTGGGCCTTTGGGATCAAAGGTCCATAAGAAACATACATGAAAGTCCCTCTCACACCCTAGTTTAAAAGAAAACACCCCAACCCATACACTAACACCAATTCCCTTCAACCTTATTCAAATCAGACAAAGGAAGGACCCATGACCCTACTTATATTGCCACTTGGAAGATTAGAAGATTAATTTACTATTAGGAAAATTCCCAACATAAGGATTTCGCCTATATATGTGTATTACAAAGGTGTATTTAGAGGACTATCATTAATGTTTTATATACATATGAACTAGTCAAGCCTTACCTTTAGAGATGTTATTCCAATTATTTGAATAAATTTAAAGAGACTAAGGATTTTTATAAGGGAAGGCTAGGTAACAAGGAAGAAAAGTCATATATGGAAGCCTTAACTAAAAGTAAGGATGCCTTAATGAGGGACAAAGGAAAAAAAAATACATAATCATCCTTATCCAAGAAGTATTTAAGATAAACCATAAGTGATTATCTAGGATTTTAATCAAATACCCTATTTCTCAATATATTTTGTTAGAAGCTAAACAGATAACTAGAGTACAAAATATTTAGGAAGGAGAAACAAGTGGAGGTATGCTTACAATAGTGTTTTTTGAAAAAAGAGTTGAAACGATTCTTTCCTTACCATGTCTTATATGTTGGGGTAAATGGTTGGCACGGAATAAAGCTATTTTTTATGGGAAGTTAATTCCCCCATTTCAAGTCATATTTCAGGTGAGGACTTTGGTCTCAATCAATAAAGGGCCTGACAAACATAAGAAACCTCGACAAGTAGATAATTTGTTCATTGAAATGACTCGGCCATGGGCTTTTTTGATGGGGCTAGTCAGAGATACTCATATTTTAGTAGTGCAGGAGGTATTTTGTACTTCTCAGATACCCACTATATCAAATTTAAAGCAGGTTTTGGGACAAGTTCCAATAATTTTGTTGAGTTTTAGGCGTTAAGATTGCTAATGAAGTATGTTGTGGAGAGAAATGTGAAAAAATTACAATTTTTTGGAGATTTCACTCTAGTCATCAATTGGATGAATAGATATACTCAATTAAAAAATAAACTACTTAGACCAATGAAATATGAACTACTAGAGGTGATTTCTATTTTTAAAAATATCTCTTTTACACATGTTTATAGGGAATTAAATCAAGAAGCAGTTAGGTTATCAAAATAAGTTATTTCAAATAGGTTTTAGTCATAGAGGTTGTTTGGATGATTAAGTATTGATATATAAGGATATTTATCCTTATTATCCCCATGTTATTTCAAATATAGACTTTTTTCCTCTTTGATTTGTTCGAATTGAATCCTAGTAATCTGCTAAGCTTGTGGGTCATCTTTATGACAATTTCTAACTGTTTCTTTTCTATTCCGTTGGTTTCTTTTTCACTGATTTGAATCCTAGTAATATGCTTTTATCTAGATTTTTGTTTGTGCTAAGGCACCTGAGAAGTGTAATTTTCTTTCACTCTTGAAAAAAAATTATGATTTTTTTCTTGTAAAAAAATACATGTAATTATGCAATCCAAAAATAAAGATATTTTGTTACATTTATTTTGGTTTCCACCCACCACATAATTGCAAGGCATTAGATTCCAGTTCCCAAGAAGGAAAGAAGCTCCTTATTTTGGATTTATTTTGTATTTGCCATGACTGTAGTGTAAGAAATATTATGTATTAATTCACACACTATTTTCCATATTTATTGAATTGCAAGTCTATGTTTGTTGTATCCCAATCAAAATTATAGGTCCATAATTGTTGTCAATTTTTAATCTTGCATTAAGACAAAAATAAATTAGATATTATAATCCCACCTATGTCCATTACCATTAAACATTAATTTCATCACGCGACCATCCATGAAGACAAGACTCTACACTATAAACCCTAGCCCACCAAATAAAGACTCTCACTATAAACCTTAACCCACCAAATAAAGACAAAGTTAACAAAGGTCCAAGGAATCATAGTGAGACCAAATTGTCCACTATAAACATTGAAGAAAAACAAACATTCAAGGAAACAATTAGAGCCAAAACCTTAATCCACCATATAAATATGAAATCAACAAGACCTCGGCCAAGGAATCATACTGAGACCAGACTGTCCACTATAAACCCTAGCTTGTTGGAGAAAGACAAAGTCAACAGACCCTATCATTCAAAGAAATATGGTGAGACATAAGCTTATACATGTTATTTTAAAATAAACTTAAGGATTTTAATATGTACAAATAAAAAATAAATCTAAGACTTTGAAAAATAATATTATATATTTTAAATAAAATTAAAATAAATAATAATTTACAAATTTGTGAGTAATAAGTTATTTATTTCATTTTAGTTATAATTATAAATTAATATTATTTTTTAAGTTAGATTTTTAAAGAAAAATTTTAAGTTTTAATTATATTTAAGTTGTAATTTTGATGTAATACAAACATGATATAAATAATACATACATGATAATATTGTTCTAATACCATTATATGATTATATAACTATTTCAACTTCAAAAAACCAATTAAAAATACATGATAATATTGTTCTAATACCATTATATGATTATATAACTTTTTCAACTTCAAAAAACCAATTAAAAATATAATTACTTGATATTAAATCAAATCTATATCTATAAATGAATGGACTTTGGAGCTCTGCTAGGGTTTGATGAGGAAAAACTATTCTGCTAGGGTTTGATGAAGAAAAACTACTCTACGGGGATGGCAACAACTTTCGGAGGAGGTCTAAAAAATTGGAGGAATGTCATGATGGCATCGGGTCCGACACAGAGAGTGCATGCTCATGATATTTTTTCATCTAAAAATGACTGGAAGGAAAAGGATTTTCCAGTGCATGTCAGGAACCGCTTGTTAAAGAACAATGGATGTTTGGAACGATGTGAAGCTAGGCCAGTTCTAGTGGTTCAACCAGACTCGATGGCGGAAGATGTGGAGTATCTAACCAAACATGCCCTTATTGGAAAATTTTTGGGCATTCGAATTTCTCTCCCCTTTGTGGAGGCTTGGTTTAGGAAGACTTGGAATCCTGAAGGTGATGTGGAGGTGATGCTGAGTGCGAACAACTATTTTATGGTGGTTTTCTCTTGTATTGCAGATCGTAACAAAGCATTTGAATGGGGTCCTTATTTCTATAACCAAGTGGGACTCTTTCTTAAACCTTGGCATGTGGGTTTCAACCCATTAGAGGAGTGGTCATCATGGGTTCCAGTATGGGTGCGACTTCCATGGCTCCCATTGGAATTTTGGAGAACTGATATCTTGCATAAGATTGCCCTTCTGCTTGGGAAGTCGGTTGGACCGTCACAACAGATAATGGATAAAAATGTAATCTCTATTGCTCGTATTTGTGTTGAAATTGACTTAAATAATCCTATTCTAGATTCTATTGAAATACAATTTGGATCAACTACATGGGTTCAAAAACTTGACTATGAAGCTCTTCCATTTTGTTGTCGGATTTTCCATGAATATGGCCACTTGCAAAGAAAATACCCTAAGTTTTTCTTGCCTGTGGCTTCAAATCCTGGGCCCTCTCGATTTGGACAAAGTTTGGATAAAGGAAAAGCCCCGATAAAGGAAGGGGAACGGGATAAGGAAGGTTTTGTTCTAATAAAAGCCCAAAACAGAGGACAAAGGGCAAAAAAAGACCTTAAGGATAGCCATCCAGATGCTCTACTCAACCATTTTGAAATATTAGATGATCTTGATCAGTGCATGGAGATACCTGAAATGTCGCTACCTGATGCAAATATAACAAGGCCAAATTAGATGTCTCTTCTTGAGGGGGAACTTAAGGAATCAGATCTAGAGGGTTTAAATGAAGAACAAAGGGCTTTGGATCTGAGTATAGGGGACATGGTTGGGTCTAGCCCTATAAGGGAAACTATTTTGGAAAGTGGTATAGATTTAGTTATGCCCTCTCCTACTCAGGCACTGATGCAGTCATCCTTGGACAGCAAAACTCCTACGATGTTGGGATTACAGTAAAAAATAATTAAAAAAAAAATTGGATAAGAATATGAAGGTGGGTGGCCATGGTCAAAGTCGTATAACCTATTATTAGTTTATAATATTATTGGAAGAAAAACTACTCTTCTAGGGTTTGATGAAGAAAAACTGCTCTACGGGGATGGCAACAGCTTTCGGAGGAGGTCTAAAAATTTGGAGGAATGTCGTGATGGCATCGGGTCCGGCATAGAGAGTGCATGCTCGTGATGTTTTTTCATCTGAAAATGATTGGAAGGAACAAGATTTTCTAGTGCATGTCGGGAACCACTTGTTAAAGAACAATGGATGTTTGGAACGATGTGAAGCCAGGCCAGTTCTAGTGGTTCAACTAGACTTGGTGGCGGAAGATGTGGAGTATCTAACCAAACATGCCCTTATTGGCAAATTTTTGGGCATCCAAATTTCTCTCCCCTTTATGGAGGCTTGGGTCAGGAAGACTTGGAATCTTGAAGGCAATGTGGAGGTGATGTTGAGTGCAAACAACTATTTTATGGTGGTTTTCTCTTGTATTGCAGATCATAACAAAGCATTTGAAGGGGGTCCTTATTTCTATAACCAAGTGGGACTCTTTCTTAAACCCTGGCATGTGGGTTTCAACCCATCAGAGGAGCGGCCATCATGGGTTCCAATATGGGTGCGGCTTCCATGGCTCCCGTTGGAATTCTGGAGAACTGATATCTTGCATAAGATTGCCCTTCTTCTTGGGAAGTCGGTTGGACCATCACAACAGACAATGGATAAAAAGGTAATCTCTGTTGCTCATATTTGTGTTGAAATTGACTTAAATAATCCTATTCTAGATTCTATTGAAATACAATTTGGATCAACTACATGGGTTCAAAAACTTGACTATGAAGCTCTTCCATTTCGTTGTCGGATTTGCCATGAATATGGCCACCTGCAAAGAAAATGCCCTAATTTTATCCCACCTGTGGCTTCAAATCTTGGGCCCTCTCAGTCTGGACAAATTTTGGATAAAGGAAAAGCCCCGATAAAGGAAGGGGAATGGGATAAGAAAGGTTTTGTTCTGATAAAATCCCAAAATAGAGGACGAAAGGCAAACAAAGACCTTAAGGATAGCCAACCAGATGCTATACTCAACCATTTTGAAATATTAGATGATCTTGATCAGTGCATGGAGATACCTAAAATGTCGCTACCTGATGCAAATATAACAAGGCCGAATCAGATGTCTCTTCTTGAGGGGGAACTTAAGGAATCGGATCTAAGGGGTTTAAATGAAGAACAAAGGGCTTTGGATCTGAGTATAGGGGACATGGTTGGGTCTAGGCCTATAAGGGAAACCATTTTGGAAAGTGGTACAGATTTAGTTATGCCCTCTCCTACTCAGGCACTGATGCAGTCATCCTTGGACTGCAAAACTCCTATGGTGTTGGGATTGCAACAAAAAATAATTAAAAAAAGTTTTTCGGATAAGAATATGAAGGTGGGTCGGAAGAAGGACTAGGATAAAATTAAGTTAATGGGGGAGACTTTGGTGGAGTCAGGCTTGGTGAGAACATTGGACTCCCATTTTTATAACCCCAAAAAATGATTATCCTCTCATGGAATGTAAGGGGGTTGAATAGCATCCCCAGACAAAAAGTTATTCGTGATTTGGTTCATGTGCATTCTCCGGATGTGGTGTTTATTCAGGAGACTAAATTGGCTATTGATAGTATGTTCAATATTGCTCCCAAGTTGTGGAGAAGGGGGTAATGCCAGTGTATTGGTGCATGTGGATATGTTGGTGGCATCGCTTGTTTATGGGATCCGGTTAAGATATCCCCTCTTACTTGGATTTCTAGCAGATGGTCTATTTCAATGGTCGGGCATGATAATGAATCTGGTGAAACCATCCTACTTACAAATGTGTATGCTCTTGTTGATTACAATGGTAAAGTGAATTTGTGGGAGCACATTTACTTTGTGAGAAGTTTGGTTCCCCTATACCCATGGATTTTGGCTGGAGACTTCAACTCTATCACTTGTCTAGAGGAGAAACATGGTGGGGTGGACCATCTCGAGCCTTTTTCTTCTGTCTTCAGTGCTCATATCCAGGACCTAAACTTGGTTGACATCAAGCCAGATAATGGGATCTTTACTTGGCACAATAGAAGGTGTGGGGAAGCTTCCATCTCAGAGAGACTGGATAGGTTTTTGATATCGAGTTATTGGATGGGTAATAACAAAGGTGCTAGTTCTGTGATTTTGGAGGGTAGGGGATCTGATCATTGGCCTATCAAACTCTCTGCTTTGGAGTTAGGGCTAAAAAAGAATCCCTCCTTTAAGTTTCAACTTATGTGGCTTCGTGATCCTAAGCTTCATGATTTCATGCGAGGCTGGTGGACCACTAGCAAACCTCCTCATGGCACCGCTATGTATTCCTTTATGAAGCGACTACAATTTTTAAAACATAAATTGAAGAGATGGAATAGACTAAATTTTGGGAACCTTTCCTTGGCTAAGTTGGCAGCTCTTAGGAGGATGGAAGAAGCTTCAAGGAATATTAGAGATCAGGGATTCATGAAGGAGCTTCTTGTTGAGGAATCTGAGGCTGCAAAAGACCTTGCTGAATGGGAACTAAGGGAAGAAATTTTTTGGAAACAAAAAGCTCGAGTAGATTGGCTTCAGGAAGGGGATAGGAACATAACCTTCTTTTATAACTCAGTTAAGGCTCATCGTAATGGTAACCTGATTACCTCTCTTGTGAATTCTTAGGGTGCCCTGCTCTCTTCTTTCAGGGATATTTTAGAAGAGACTAAGAGGTATTTTTCCTCTCTCTTCAAGGAGGACTCCCTATCAGATGATGAGAATGAAAAGCTTATTCTAAACTGTATTCCAACAATTATTTCTAGAGAGATGAATGAGCACTTGATGGGTCCAATTTCCCTTGAGGAGTTGGAAAATGTTGTATTCAATATGAAAAAAGGAAAAGCCCCAGGCCCAGATGGATTCTCGATTGAGTTTTATCAGGAGTTTTGGGATTTAATCAAATTTGATCTTTTGGAGGTGGTCCATGAGTCCCAAAAGAACAAACAGATGCTAAGGGCCCTAAATGCTACCTTTGTGGTGCTTATACCCAAAAAAGAGGGAGCAAATTCCTTGGATATGTTTAGGCCTATTGCTCTCTACAATGTTGTGTATAAGATCATCACAAAAATTATTGCTGAGAGGTTGAAGATATGGTTGAGAAAAATCATCTTTGAGGAGCAAGGAGGGTTTGTTGCTGGCCGACAAATATTGGATGGGGTTGTTATTGCTATAGAAGCTATTCACTCGATGGAAACTTCTAAGGAGAAAACTATGTTCATTAAGTTGGACATGGCCAAAGCCTATGATTGGGTCAGATGGTCCTTTCTTCAAAAAGTTCTTGCTACTTTTGGATTTGAGGAGGAATGGATTAGATGGGTGATGAGCTATGTTTCTTCTTCCTCATTCTCTATTCTTGTTAATAATGAGCCATCAGAGTTGTTTGAGGCCTCAAGGGGATTGAGGCAAGGAGATCCTTTATCTCCTTATTTTTTTATCATTATGGTAGAAGGGTTGGTAAGATTGCTCAAGTCTCAAGTCATGCAGGGTCTCATTCAGGGGTGGAAGTGGGATAGTAGTTTGCCACCTCTTTCCCACCTTCAATTTGTTGATGATACTACTTTATTTGGAGTTGCCACTATCAGGGAAGCTGGCAATATTAGATAGTCTCTTGACATATATCTTGGTGCTTCTGGATAGTTGATTAATGAGGACAAGTCTTCTATTTTCTTCTTCAATACCCCTCCTCTTATTCAATCCAGGATTGCTCGCATTCTAAGATTCCAGGTTGGGACTCCCCCCTTCATTTATCTTGGTATTCCAATTTCATCTCACCCTCTACCTAGATCTTCTTGGCAGTCTATGCTTGATAAGTTTAGAAGGAAGGTGAATCACTAGACTTTCATATGGCTATCCACTGCAGGTAGAGTGTTGCTTTTAAAATCTATTGTTCAAGCTTTACCCATTTATAGATGTTTTGTACAAATAGCTCCCTCTCACTTCATCAAGGACATGGATGCTTTGTCAAGATAGTTTTTATGGTCTAGAAAACTTGATCAATCTAAATAGAGTTTGGTTAGGTGGGATTCTATATGTAGGCCAGTGTAAGAGGGAGGCCTTGGGTTGCGATAAACAACTCTTTTTGGGTAGGCTTTGGCTACAAAACTTTATTGGAGATGGTGTACCTCTCAAGATCAGATTTGGGCTAAAATATTATCTTGTAAATACTTGAGAGGTATTTCTGAGGCTGAGATCCCTAGAGTCAGCTTGGTTGGGAAAGGTTCGATTATCTGGGACACTCTAAAAAGAGGAGCTAATTTAATCAAGTAAGGTTTGTTCTGGATTTGCAATCAGGGATCAAATGCTCTTTTTTGGGAGGATTCTTGGGATGGCCACCCTCCTATCTTGAATCAATATCCTAGGTTACGTTCCCTAAGAATTTTTTTCTTGGAAGCAGGCTGGTCTCATGTGGAGGACTTTAAAAAAATCTAGTATTTTGGAAATATGGAGATGTACAGGTGGAAATATCCACAAGAATGGCCCCAGGGGGGACTGGCCAAGGATAGAGAGGTGCTTGCTCTTATTATTATGGGGAGGCCTTGTTCTTCATTGAGGGGTAAAGATATTATGGCTTGGAACCCTGATCCTAAGGGAACCTACTCGGTAGCCTATGGTTATCAGGTTCTTGATAAGCAAAAGTATGGGAGTCTTCCTGTCACTTGGTGGAAAATGGTGTGGAACAAATTTGCTTGGCCAAAATGTAACTTCTTTCTCTGGTTGGTAGCTCGTAATAAATGCCTCACTTGGGATAATTTGAGGAAGAGGGGATTTTAGGGTCCCTTTTTTTGTGTCCTTTATAGTAAGAATGAGGATGACTCTTCTCATTTATTTTTCCAATGCTCCTTTTCCAGAGACATTTGGCACCATTGGTGGAGCACCTGGAACCATCCATGTTTTCATGTGCTGTCCCTGGTGGATTTTTGGAGTAGTCTGGGCAGACCTCCGGCCAAGGCCCCCTTCCTTTGGGTGGCTTGGAATTTGGGCCCTTCTTGCATCATCTAGTAAATTTGGCTTAAACAAAATCGACGCATATTTTAGGGTAGTTATTTGGCTGTTCAACAGATCTAGCAAAGGATCCTGTATATGGTTCAGGAAACCATCCATAGCAAATGTGATGTGGACCCTATTTTGGATTCTAGGGAGGAGAAGGTACAACAAGCCCTTGGTCTCTTTGGGGATGGTGTGAACTCTTCTAGCCCTAGTAGGGTTCCTCAACTCAGCAAGAAGGTTAGGAGAGATGGTAGGTGGAGGCCACCCCCTAGAGGAGTTTTAAAAATTAATATTGATGGATCATCCAGGGGTAATCCTGGACATGCTGGCATTGGCGGTGTTGGGAGAGATTCTACTGGTGGTGTAAGTTTTTTCTTTTCCATTTATAAAGGTGTTCACTCCAACAATTTTATGGAAGCTCTTGCAATTATTGAGGCCTTGCGAAGGGGGTTTTCTCTTGGCTGGCATAGGATTATCTATGAGTCTGACTCTCAAATTATGGTTAATATTTTAAACAATAAAAGGGTGGAGGAAGTTAATTGGCAGTTGGCCTCTGTAGCCATTTAGATTCTCAGAATGAGTGAAGAGTTCGAATTTATATCCTTTGTGCACATTCTAAGGGAATGGAATGTGGTTGTCGATTACCTAGCCAAAAGGGCTTCTGAGCTATCGGATCCTTGGAGTATCGATAATTGGGAGAGTCTCCCATCTGGGGACTCTCAACATTTATGGGACCCTAAGTTTGTCTTGACTGTGACTTCAAATCTTGGGCCCTCTTAGTTTGGAAAAAATTTGGATAAAGGAAAAGCCCCGATAAAGGAAGGGGAATGAGATAAGGAAGGTTTTGTTTCGATAAAAGCCCGAAACAAAGGACAAAATGCAAAAAAAGGCCTTAAGGATAGCCAACTATATGCTCTACTCAACCATTTTGAAATATTATATGATCTTGATTAGTGCATGGAGATACCTAAAATGTCGCTACCTAATGCAAATATAACAAGGCCAAATCAGATGTCTCTTCTTGAGGGGAAAATTAAGGAATTAGATCTAGAGGGTTTAAATGAAAAACAAAGGGCTTTGGATCTGAGTATAGGGGACATGGTTGGGTCTAGCCCTATAAGGGAAACTATTTTGGAAAGTGGTATAGATTTAGTTATGCCCTCTCCTACTCAAGCACTGATGTAGTCATCCTTGGACTATAAAACTCCTACGATGTTGGGATTGCAGTAAAAAATAATTAAAAAAAAATTGGATAAGAATATGAATGTGGGTGGCCATGGTCAAATTCGTATAACCTATTATTAGTTTATAATATTATTGGAGGAAAAACTACTCTTCTAGGGTTTGATGAAGAAAAACTGCTCTACGAGGATGGCAACAACTTTTGAAGGAGGTCTAAAAATTTGGAGGAATGTCGTGATGGCATCGGGTCCGGCACAGAGAGTGCATGCTCATGATGTTTTTTCATATGAAAATTACTGGAAGGAATAAGATTTTCTAGTGCATGTTGGGAATCACTTGTTAAAGAACAATGGATGTTTGGAACGATGTGAAGCTAGGCCAGTTCTAGTGGTTCAACTAGACTTGATGGCGAAATATGTGGAGTATCTAACCAAACATGCCCTTATTGGCAAATTTTTGGGCATCCAAATTTCTCTCCCCTTTATGGAGGCTTGGGTCAGGAAGACTTGGAATCTTGAAGGTAATATGGAGGTGATGCTGAGTGCAAACAACTATTTTATGGTGGTTTTATCTTGTATTGCAGATCGTAACAAAGCATTTGAAGGGGGTCCTTATTTCTATAACCAAGTGGGACTCTTTCTTAAACCCTGGCATGTGGGTTTCAACCCATCAGAGAAGTTGTCATCATGGGTTCCAGTATGGGTGTGGATTCCATGGCTCCCATTGGAATTCTGGAGAACTGATATCTTGCATAAGATTGCCCTTCTTCTTGGGAAGTCGGTTGGACCATCACAATAGACAATGGATAAAAAGGTAATCTCTGTTGCTCGTATTTATGTTGAAATTGACTTAAATAATCCTATTCCAGATTCTATTGAAATACAATTTGGATCAACTACATGGGTTCAAAAACTTGACTATGAAGCTCTTCCATTTTGTTGCCATATTTGTCGTGAATATGGCCACCTGCAAAGAAAATGCCCTAAGTTTATCCCACCTATGGCTTCAAATCTTGGGCCCTCTCGATTTGGACAAATTTTGGATAAAGGAAAAGCCCCGATAAAGGAAGGGGAATGGGATAAGAAAGGTTTTGTTTCAGTAAAATCCCAAAATAGAGGACGAAAGGCAAAAAAAGACCTTAAGGATAGCCAACCAGATGCTCTACTCAACCATTTTGAAATATTATATGATCTTGATCAATGCATGGATATACCTAAAATGTCGCTACCTAATGCAAATATAACAAGGCCGAATCAGATGTCTCTTCTTGAGGGGGAACTTAAGGAATTAGATCTAAGGGGTTTAAATGAAGAACAAAGGGCTTTGGATCTTAGTATAGGGGACATGGTTGGGTCTAGGCCTATAGGGGAAACTATTTTGGAAAGTGGTACAGATTTAGTTATGCCCTCTCCTACTCAAGCACTGATGCAGTCATCCTTGGACTGCAAAACTCCTACGGTGTTGGGATTGTAGCAAAAAATAATTAAAAAAAGTTTTTCGGATAAGAATATGAAGGTGGGTAGGAAGAAGGACCAGGATAAAATTAAGTTAATGGGGGATACTTTGGTAGATTCAGGCTTGGTGAGAACATTGGACTCCTATTTTTATAACCCCCAAAAATGATTATCCTCTCATGGAATGTAATGGGGTTGAATAGCATCCCCAGACAAAAAACTATTCATGATTTGGTTCGTGTGCATTCTCTGGATGTGGTGTTTATTCAGGAGACTAAATTGGCTATTGATAGTATGTTCAATATTGCTCCCAAGTTGTGGAGAAGGGGGTAATTCTAGTGTATTGGTGCATATGGATATGATGGTGGCATCGTTTATTTATGATATCCGATTAAGATATCCCCTCTTGGATTTCTAGAAAATGGTCTATTTCAATGGTCGAGCATGATAATGAATCTGGTGAAATCATCCTACTTACAAATGTGTATGCTCCTATTAATTACAATAGTAAATTTTAATTTGTGGAAGCACATTTACTTTGTGAGATGTTTTGTTCCCTTGTACCCATGGATTTTGATTGGAGACTTCAACTCTATCACTTGTCTAGAGGAGAAACATGGTGGGGTGGACCATCTCGAGCCTTTTTCTTCTATCTTCAATGCTCATATCCAGGCCCTAAACTTGGTTGACATCAAGCTAGATAATGGGATCTTTACTTTGCATAATAGAAGGTGTGGGGAAGCTTCCATCTCAGAGAGACTGGATAGGTTTTTGATATCCAGTTATTGGATGGGTAATAACAGAGGTGCTAGTTCTATGATTTTGGAGGGTAGGGGATTTGATCATTGGCCTATCAAACTCTCTGCTTTGGAGTTAGGGCTAAAAAAGAATCTCTCCTTTAAGTTTCAACTTATGTGGCTTCGTGATCCTAAGATTCATGATTTCATGCGAGGCTAGTGGACCACTAGCAAACCTCCTCATGGCACCGCTATGTATTCCTTTATGAAGTGACTACAATTTGTAAAACATAAATTTAAGAGATGGAATAGACTAAATTTTGGGAACCTTTCCTTGGCTAAGCTGGCAGCTCTTAGGAGGATGGAAGAAGCTTCAAAGAATATTAGAGATTAGGGATTCATGAAGGAGCTTCTTGTTGAGGAATCTGAGGCTGCGAAAGACCTTGTTGAATGGGAACTAAGGGAAGAAATCTTCAGGAAGGGGATAGGAACACAACCTTCTTTTATAACTCAGTTAAGGCTCATCGTAATGGTAACATGATTACCTATCTTGTGAATTCTTAGGGTGCCCTGCTCTCTTATTTTAGGGATATTTTAGAAGAGACTAAGAGGTATTTTTCCTCTCTCTTCAAGGAGGACTCCCTATCAGATGATGAGAATGAAAAGCTTATTCTAAACTGTATTCCAAAGATTGTTTCTAGAGAGATGAATGAGCACTTGATGGGTCCAATTTCCCTTGAGGAGTTGGAAAATGTTGTATTCAAGATGAAAAAAGGAAAAGCCCCAGGCCTAGATGGATTCCCGATTGATTTTTATTAGGAGTTTTGGGATTTAATCAAATTTGATCTTTTGGAGGTGGTCCATGAGTCCCAAAAGAACAAACAGATGCTAAGGGCTCTAAATTCTACCTTTGTGGTGCTTATACCCAAAAAAGAGGGAGCAAATTCCTTGGATATGTTTAGGCCTATTGCTCTCTGCAATGTTGTGTATAAGATCATCACAAAAATTATTACTAAGAGGTTGAAGATATGGTTGAGAAAAATCATCTTTGAGGAGCAAGGAGGGTTTGTTGCTGGCCGAAAAATCTTGGATGGGGTTGTTATTGCTACAGAAGCTATTCACTCGATGAAAACTTCTAAGGATAAAACTATGTTCATTAAGTTGGACATGGCTAGAGCCTATGATCAGGTCAGATGGTCCTTTCTTCAAAAAGTTCTTTCTACTTTTGGATTTGAGGAGGAATGGATTAGATGGGTGATGAGCTATGTTTCTTCTTCCTCATTCTTTGTTCTTGTTAATAATGAGCCATTAGAGTTGTTTGAGGCCTCAAATATATTGAGGTAAGGAGATCCTTTATCTCCTTATTTGTTTATCATTATGGTAGAAGTGTTGGGAAGATTGCTCAAGTCTCAAGTCATGCAAGGTCTCATTCAAGGGTGGAAGTGGGATAGTAGTTTACCACCTCTTTTCCACCTTCAATTTGTTGATGATACTGCTTTTTTTGGAGTTTCCACTATCAGGGAAGCTGGTAATATTAGATAGTCTCTTGACATATATCTTGGTGCTTCTGGATAGTTGATTAATGAGGACAAGTCTTCTATTTTCTTCTTCAATACCCCTCCTCTTATTCAAGCCAGGATTGCTTGCATTCTAATATTCCAGGTTGGGACTCCCCCCTTCATTTATCTTGGTATTCCAATTTCATCTCACCCTCTACCTAGATCTTCTTGGCATTCTATGCTTGATAAGTTTAGAAGGAAGGTGAATCACTGGACTTTTAGATGGCTATCCACTACAGGTAGAGTGTTGCTTTTAAAATATGTTGTTCAAGATTTACCCATTTATAGATGTTTTGTACAAATAACTCCCTCTCACTTCATCAAGGACATGGATGCTTTGTCAAGATATTTTTTATGGTCTAGAAAACTTGATCAATATAAATAGAGTTTGGTTAGGTGGGATTCTATATGTAGGCCAGTGTAAGAGGGAGGCCTTGGGTTGTGATAAACAACTCTTTTTGGGCAGGCTTTGGCTACAAAACTTTATTGGATATGGTGTACCTCTCAAGATCAGATTTGGGCTAAAATATTATCTTATAAATACTTGAGAGGTATTTTTGAGGCTGAAATCCCTAGAGTCAGCTTGGTTAGGAAAGGTTCAGTTATCTAGGACACTCTAAAAAGAGAAGCTAATTTAATCAAGCAAGATTTGTTTTGGATTTGCAATCAAGGATCAAATGCTCTTTTTTGGGAGGATTCTTTGGATGGCCACCCTTCTATCTTGAATCAATATCCTAGGTTACATTCCCTAAGCATTTTTTTCTTGGAAGTGGGTTGGTCTTGTGTGGAGGACTTTAAAAAATCTAATATTTTTGAAATATGGAGATGTACAGGTGGAAATATCTACAAGAATGGCCCCAGGGGGGACTGGCCAAGGATAGAGAGGTGCTTGCTCTTATTCTTATAGGGAGACCTTGTTCTTCATTGAGGGGTAAAGATATTCTATCTTGGAACCCTGATCCTAAGGGAACCTACTCGGTAGCCTATGGTTATTAGGTTCTTGATAAGAAAAAGTATGGGAGTCTTCCTATCACTTGGTGGAAAAAGGTGTGGAACAAATTTATTTGGCCAAAATGTAACTTCTTTCTCTGGTTGGTAGCTCGTAATAAATGCCTCACTTGGGATAATGTGAGGAAGAGGGGATTTTAGGGTCCCTTTTTTTATGTCCTTTAAATTAAGAATGTGGATGACTCTTCTCATTTATTTTTCCAATGCTCCTTTACCAGAGACATTTGGCACCATTGGTGGAGCACCTGGAACCATCCATGTTTTCATGTGTTGTCCCTAGTGGAGTTTTGGAGTAGTCTAGGCAGACCTCCGACCAAGGCCCCCTTCCTTTGGGTGGCTTGGAATTTGGGCCCTTCTTGCATCATTTGGTAAATTTGTCTTAAACAGAATCGACACATATTTTAGGGTAGTTATTTGGCTATTCAACAGATCTGGAAAAAGATCATGTATATGGTTCAGGAAACCATCCATATCAAATGTTATGTGGACCCTCTTTTGGGTTCTAGGGAGGAGAAGGTACAACAAGCCCTTGGTCTCTTTGGGGATGGTGTGAACTCTTCTAGCCCTAGTAGGGTTCCTCAGCTCAGCAAGAAGGTTAGGAGAGATGGTAGGTGGAGGCCACCCCCTAGAGGAGTTTTAAAAATTAATACTGATGGATCTTCTAGGGGTAATCCTGGACATGCTGGCATTGGCGATGTTGGGAGAGATTCTACTAGTGGTGTAAGTTTTTTCTTTTCCATTTATAAAGGTGTTCACTCCAACAATTTTATGGAAGCTCTTGCAATTATTGAGGTCTTGTGAAGGGGGTTTTCTCTTGGCTGGCATAGGATTATCTGCGAGTCTGACTCTCAAATTATGGTTAATATTTTAAACAAGTAAAAGGGTGGAGGAAGTTAATTGACAGTTGGCCTCTATAGCCATTCAGATTCTTAGAATGAGTGAAGAGTTCGAATTTATATCCTTTGTGCACATTCTAAGGGAATGGAATGTGGTTGATTATTATCAAATATTTTAATGATGAAACCCAAGAAACTTGTGGAGTATTGTTAATTCCATTGCAATTTGGTCCAAGAATTTTAGATACAATCATGTTTGTTGTATCTTGTCATGCTTCATACAACATCCTTCTAGGTCAACCTTGGATTAACATAATGAGAGCAATACCTTATACACTACATAAATGTGTTAAGTTTAAATTTAATAATTAATTAGTCACTATCCATGGTGATCCTAGACCATTTGACATGTGTGCTATGGCACAACCAATAGGAGTCCCATTTTTTCCTGATATGACTTCAACAAACCCCATTCCTCCTTAAAACCCTCCTTCACAAACCAAACCCACATTATCTGACACCACAACTAAAATAGATAAACCTTCTACTTCATATCCTATTTCGGATGAAGTGTTACCGGACTTATCTTCAATACTCACAACTTTAGAACATAATAATTTTGCTACCCAAGATTCCATTGTTTTATCCCAATTACCGCCATCCCCTAGAACGATGGGCTTGCCATGAAAACTAGGAAGTATCTATCATATGGGGATTTGTACCTTTATCTATGTAGGGTATGATCTTGGTAAAATTAATATTCAAATGAGTTTCACACTTGATCAAAATGGATTTGCTAGATGTTATTTTTCCCATGGATATGTGAAGTCAAAATGAATGATGTGTAACATGGGTTATAAAGGTAAAGGTTTGGGACCTCTTGAAAATGGTATACATGAACCCTTAGAAATAGATGAATGGTCTTCCTAATGTGGTATTGGTTGTATTCCTACAAAAACTCAATTGTTCCCTTTTGAGGATGATGACTAGCTAATAACATATCAAGAATACTTGACACATCAAGAATATTTTAAAACAAGTAAGAGAATACATTATTGTAACATGTTATCAATAGCATATCCAAAAAGGATTGCTTCCCCAGATGAATGTTTAGAAGGAGATATATTTCATGATATTTCTACTGGAGAAATTTTAAGAAATGGATTTTACTTTGATGGGTCTATACCATGTATAGCCCATGTTCAAACAAAAACCCCACAATAGGAATTAGCTATGTTAACCTTGGAAGAATTACAATAAATGGGCATATCAACCACTCCTCCCAATTTTGAAAGAGATTTAAACATTGTAGTAGAATATTTTCTACAAGTCAACATTGGGACAAAAACCAACCCTCACTTGGTTAAAATTGGGACTGAATTAAGTGAAGAAAGACAAAAAAAACACATTGCATTTCTCACATAATATGCTGATGTTTTTGCTTGGATATATATAGATATGCCTAGCCTAGACTCTTATGTGATCATGCATCATTTAGTGGTATGCCCAAATACAAAACCTATAAAGCAAAAACTTAGAAAAATGCATTGTAAAGTAGCATTACTAGTTAAATATGAACTACAAAAACTTTTGGATGTTGTTTTTATTCAAGCCATTGATTACGTTGACTAGATATCCAATGTTGTTCTAGTAACCAAGAAAGAGGCCACTAAAATTAGAGTATGCACATACTTTAGAGACATCAATGTTGCATGTCCTAAGGATGATTTTCCACTCCCAAACATGGATCAGATTATATATTTTACAGAAAGGAGTGAGATGTTATATCTTATGGATGGTTTCTTAGGATATAACCAAATCCTAATAGCTCTTGAAGGCAAACCCAAAGATGCTTTCATTACATATTGGGGAAATTTGTTTTGGAAAGTAATGCCCTTTAGTCTAAAGAATACAGGTGCAACTTACCAAAGAGCTATGATGTATATCTTTCATGATATGATGTATGATATTCTACATGATTATATGGACGATATCATAGCTCACTCAACTAAGGAAGAAGATCATATTGATAATCTAAGAAGAGTGTTTGATAGACTAAGGGAATATAAGATTCGCTTAAATCCAAACAAATATGCTTTTGGAGTCAACTATGGAAATTTGTTAGATTTTATTGTTTCTATGTGTGGTATAGATATAGATTCCCTTAAAATCAAAGCCATCCTTGATATGCTACCACCCACTAACATATCAGAATTAAGGAGTCTACAAGGTAAACTTTAGTCTATCTGTCACGTCATTGATAAATTGGCAGATAAAACCTGATCTTTTCTTAATTAACTTAAGAAAAACATCCCATTTCAATGGGATAATTAATGTCAAAAAGCATTTTAATCCCTTAAGCAAAATATTCATATGCCTCTAGTGCTTGTTCCTCCTAGACTAGATTGTCCTTTTATTTTGTATATTTTTGCTTCTAAGCTTGCACTTGGAGCAATGTTGACTTAACTTGATGATGATAAGAAATAATGAGCCACTTATTACATAAGTAGAACATTAATAAGTTATGAAACCCATTATACACATGTAGAGAAGCATGGACTGGTGGTTGTGTTTTCTACACATAAATTACACCATTATATGCTTAGTCAAAAGATATTTGTTATTGCTAAATCTGATCCATTAAGGTACTTGATGAGTAGACCATATTTATCAGGACACAAAGCTAAATGGGTTCTTTCTCTAAGTGAGTTTGAACTCGCTTTTATTGACCAAAAATATATCAAAGGCAAAATTATAGTTGATTAACTTGCTACTGCTTCTCTTGAATCTACTCATCCTATAACCATTGAATTTTATGATGAGTGTCTTAACCTAGAAGAAGACCATTTTGATTCATGGTCTTTGTATTTTGATAGAGCTAGGTGTATGAGTGGTGTAGGTGTAGGTATTATATTAATATCTCCACGAAAGCATATTATTCCTTTGTCATTTAAACTTCAATTTTCTTACACTAATAATACTACAGAATATGAAGCTCTAATTCTTGGGTTATGAGCCACTTTAGATATAAAAATTAAAGTCTTGTTAGTATTTAGATATTCTCAACTTGTAATAAACCAAATTAATAATGTTTATCAGACATGAGATGATAAAATTCATCCCTATAAATATTATGTTCTAAAACTTTTTTCTTTATTTGAGAAAGTAACTTTGGAGGCTATCCCTCGTACTAGAAATCGTGTTGTTTATGCCATGGTTGTTGCTACCTCTTTATTAAATTTTGAGTTGGATGATAAATATGCTACAATCATTATTCACCAACTCCAAGAGCCAACTTCATATAAGTCTTGTCTAGAACCATTAGATGTGTTTTTGATTAATGAGATAACTCCAAAACCTTGGTATATAGACATGTTTAATTTTCTCCAAAAAGATACTTTCCTAGAAGGATTAGATAGAAACCAACGTAGATTATTACGTAAGGAAGATGTCCGCTTTGTAATTATTGGTAATAATTTATATAAAAGGTCTTTTAAAGGTATTCTTTTAAGGTGCCTCAATTTAGAAGAGTCTAAAAAATCACTAAGTGAGATCCATGATGGATCTTGTGGAGGACATTTTAGTGGAGGTGCCATTGCTAAAAATCTCCTATGAATGGGGTACTTTTGGCCTTCAATGGAAAAATACACCAATGATTATGTGTGTCAGTATGACAAGATTCAATGACATGCAGACCTTGTTCACACTCCTACTCAGGAACTTCAAGCCATATATTCTCCCTGGCATTTTTCCAAATGGGGCCTAGACATCATTGGTAAAATTAATCCTACATCTTTATATGGTCATAAATTCATCATAACAACAACAAAATATTTTACAAAATGGGTAGAAGCTATGCCACTAGCTTCTTGCATAGGAGACCAAGTCTCTAAATTCATATTTAATCAAATTATCTATAGATTTGGAATTCCATCAACACTCATCTCTGATAATGGAACATGCTTCAAAAACAAAGACATTAAGAAACTTTGTCAAAAATATAAAATTCAACATCGATGGTCTACTCCATATTATCCACAAAGAAATTATCAAGCCAAAGCTTCTAATAAAATCTTAATCAATATTTTAAAAATATTGGTTAATAAATCATGTCGTGATTGGCATATGTAATTATATCCTACCTTGTATGCCTAGTTCCTATGGGTGCTTCACCTTTTGTCTTGGTCTATGGTGTTGAAGCAGTTTTTCCATTTGAGTTAGAAGTTCCTTCCTTAGCTCTTCTACTTCAATATGGCAAAGTAGGAGATGAATATTGTGTCAGTAGATTAATTCAGTTGGAAATTATGGATGAGAAGTGCATTCATGCTCTAGAGCATCTTTGCGCTTACCAAGATAAACTCAAAATATTGTATTCAAAGAAAGTTCATAGTCAATATTTTGAAGTTGGTGATTTAGTACTTGAAGAAAACCAGAAAAATACTAATGCCAAAAAAGATCTTAAAGGTAAATTTCAACCTAATTGGCTTGGACGATTTGTCATCACCACTAAATTTGGATTTGGTGCATATCGCTTGGCTACTTTGGATGGAAAATACATTAAAGAGGCAATGAAACTTATGCATATAAAAATATATTATACATAACAAAAGTTCCATAATTGTGTATAATTGTAAATAATTTCTTCATAATTCAGTTTGCAATTATCATCAAATCACAAAAACACCAAAAAATAAAAAAATATGAATTTTTTTTGAAAATTATGTTTACATTATTGTGTGATGTTTTCCAAAATTCAAGTTATATTTTATTTTATTTCAGATAAATTCAAAATTTATCTTGAACCAATCACTTAATTTACATATTTAAATTTTGATTTTGTCATTTTTATTATAAATCTCTCTTGAATCAAAATAACTATTACTTCACTAGATAAAATTTTGAGTTTTGGGAACTGGTCTTGCTACTTTTGAACCAAGAACACATTTTCACATCTTAAAATGACTTTTGCAAATTTGAAAGATGATACTACATAGTAGTCTTAGTTCCTTAAGAGAAAACTTTCCCTTGCTATCTTATCATGCACATGGTTTATAATACTGAGAATTGGAAAAAGTACAAGCTCTCCCCTACCCAAATAAAATCCCTTGCTCCTTGTCTAATTTGAGCAAGTATCCCAAAAAAGAAAAAGCAAGAAAAAACAAAAGCAAAAGAAAAAGAAAAGAAAGTAAAAAGTAGTCTTACTATAAAAGTAATAAAATCCCCTTGTTCACAAATAAAATGAACAAGAATCCCTACTCAAAAGAAATCAAAATAAAAGAAGGGGGTAATGAAATTGAATCCCTAGAATTCCTCAATTATTTGAACACCATGGGGTGATCCTCATTACAGGTTCGGTGGCATCAATCCGACTTGGTAATGGCAATATCCTTACACGTGGTGACATTTTTGTTACATTAGCAACCTTATTTTATACAAACCAATATCCGCTTGTGGATTAGCTAGATTTTGGTGACTTGATTTACATAGTAGTTTAGTACAATTGCATGCACAAAATCATGGTCAAAGAATATTTCACTTGCACACACATTGGTTCATAAAATTTAGCTTGCATCATTACCTTACTCAAAATAGATAAATCAATTTCACAAGCACACACATTTGATCCTCGAGAGATTTTTGTATCATTATGCAAATCAAGATGGATAATGAATGCACATATCACACACATTGGTTCTCGATAAATTTGAATTTGTCCTTGAAATAATTTAAAATATTTATTTAAAATTTTGTTATGAAAACATTAATTAGAAATCATCCCTATCACTTCATTTTAGCAACCACATATATATATTGAATTCAAACATCTTCAAACATGTGACATAATGATTTTATTGAAATAAACTTGCATTCTCAAAAACACATATAATCATTTTATCATGCATTGCATTTTGACTTCACGATGATGGTATAAATCCTAGTAATAAATTGATTCAAAACCTCACACTAGGAATTCTATACCTAGTGCAAGTCATTCTTCCTAATTTTTCATGCTTAAATCACTTTATAATATTTATTAACATATTTCTTGAAATAAAAAATTCCTCGAAAATAAAACCAACATCTTCTTTCATCATCATAAGCCTCAAGGTCAATCTTGAGCCCACCAATATTTTTTGTATTAGCAATACAAGACTCCCTCATAACAGGATACACTTCATGACCTAGAGAGCATTGATCTCCATCAACGGTTATATATCAACACAACATACTTTGAGGTTCATTGCTAATCCATCAACTTTATCATCACATAAAAACATATTTTATATTTCAAAAACATTTTACAAAAATATTTTATTTTATGTTAAGCATGATCAAAAACAATATTCAAAATCAAAGCATGATTACAAGAAATTCCATAACACAAACCATCATAAGAAAATCCAATAAATCAACCCATAAATCAAATCATACAATGTCGCATAGACAAAAAGGAACAATATATATATATATATAGCTCAAAATATATGTACAAAATGGAGTTAAATTGGTATGCCACAATCTACAAAAATTGGTATACTCAGTCAATAGGGATATATTACAAAATCTATCCTAAACTATCACCTATGTGACCTCATCAAGCTCCTAGACCTCTCATCCTCGTCATCCCCACCAGGAGGTCATGGTGGTCGAAACTCTACCACCCCAGTAGTAGTAGCTATCCTTGAGGTCGAGCGAGACACTGATCTTGAGAGGTTGGAGGGCTCATATACCTCAGGCAATGGCTACCTCTGATCCATAAACACAGCTAAAAAGTACAAAATTTAATAGGAAGCTACCCAATCGACAACCCAAAATAGCTCATCCCCTAAACCGCTCCTCCTAGAATGAGTCACTTAGGAAGATGTAAGAGCAATAACCACAACTCCCTGAGCCACCTAAGCTCATTCCTATGTGAGATTTGTCTCTAGAATCTAAATATTGGTCTTCAGAATCATATCCTCTATATCTAGAGTCTAAATGTAAGTCTTTAGACTCACGTTATCCACTCGTAGAGCTACCATCTTGCTAATCTCTCCCTCCTCTATCATCGTACCCTTCTTGGGTGAGTCAGGTCTCCCTTCATACTAAGGAGATACTCGCCTCTCCTCCCTAGCTTCCCTATATCTCTTCCCTATCCTAGATACTCTCTCCTGCCTCATATGGCTCTGGTGACCTCCCCTAGTATGAGGACCCTCTCTTCTAGGAGGTACCTATATCCTCTACTATTTATTTGGCCAATTGGCTTACACTATCGGATGACCTACTCAACTACATGATGCACTACACTCCTTATCCTAGTGATCTGCATAGGTTGGATGTTAGCATACTATTGTCTATTTCTATTAGTTACCCTAGCATCATCTCCATCATCCATGGTGACAACATCATCATCGGGTTGGGGATCCAAGAACTATGCCATATTAGGGGTACCACTCATTGTAGTCATATCTCGAGTCACCCTAGAAAATGTGACATCCCTAGTCCCAAGAATAACCTACTATAACCCAAAATATTGTAGAACCTGATCTACGTGATGCATCTCCACCTCCCCCTGGTCCATCTGCAACCAAATGACTTGCATTATGTGAGCCAACTCAAAACATCCTCTCCCCACCCTAGGAGCTCTCTCCAACATCTCCATCAAATATCCTCTATCATCAGCTCAACAAATAGCCTCCTCACTACGTCGAGGCTAATCCGACCATGGTGCCTTCTATGCAAGTGTCAATAGAACACTTTGGATCTCCCATCCTCTACCCCTATCAAAGGTAACCCTCCAAGTCTCCTCACTACTATGTGCTCCCAACACCATACTTGTAGAAAAAAGGTAAGTACCAAGGCCTTACCCCCTCTATAGACAACCCTGTGAAGAGTCCGATATAGCCAACATAAAATGTATGAGATCTAGGTAAACTATAGATCCTGATCCCTCATATCAACAATAACCTCTATGAGGGTCCATGGTAGGTGGTGACCATTGAGATGACACAAAAGTAGCTCGAACACCATACCATTGAGTACCACCATTAGTTGAGAGACCCCAACTATCTGACCAAGTCTCTCAATACTGATCTTGCCCTTCTCAAGGATGAAGCTTGAATCCCTAGATATCCACTGTATCATCTAGCCTTTATTTCTAGACATAAATATAAATTCACCTCTAATAGGCACCCTCAATATCCTCCACATGTCCTCTAGTGTAGGGGTCATCTCCCCATTGGTAGACAAAAATAGGAATACCTCGGATACTACCGCTCAACAAATGCAATTAGTAGTCTTAATTCTACTAGAATTTGTGGTATTTTTGCCATATGTCTCAATCATGTAGTCTCTAGAATAGCCCTATATATATCTGTAAGAGCACTCAAGTCTGCCTGGAGACTACAGTATCTCCACTCCCTGTTCTTTAAAACTAATTTATATTAACAAAATAAAAGCAACAAAAATTAAAGTTAGTAATCAGACCTAAATTTGCAATATCAGACCAAATTATTCGATATCAGACCTTATTATTCAATTTCAAACCTAAATCTACAATATCAAACCTAATTGTTTGATATCAGACCTATTTTGATGATATCATACTTTTTGATATTGCCAAAAATTTGCTCGCTATTTACCATATTAGACTCATTTTAACAATATCAAAAAGTTTGATATTGCCAAAATAGGAATGATATCATTGAATCGATCTAATATTGTGAAAAACAACCACGTGACAACATTCGTGCCCTAAAAATCTAAATTTTAAACAAATTAAATGCTAAAAATATAAAATTCTTGAGCTACAGAGGTGTAAGATACTTACCCTTATGCTCCTTGTCCTCTCTCACACCTCATCTATTTAATGTGTGACATTTGCCATATCCTCCCCAGAGCACAATTTTAGTAACAATGAGAAATGAAAATGAATTAGTGTTTGTCCTAAATTGGTCTTTCTATTTTATTTTACCCTCAATTTGCAAATTTTGAGTTTTCCACCAAACATAAAATTTGGTGTAAAAACTCAAAGGGGGTATCACACTTAATAAAATTGACAATAAAACTTCAAACCTTAAAATTTTTTGCAATAAATTTTTACTTCCTCATAAAGATTGTCATCTCTTATTTAACGCATTTTTTTCAAAAATGTGCTAAAGAGGGGTTAAAATGTAATAGGCTAAAATTGACCCATGTCAACTTAACCTAAGTCAAAAACACACAAAAAATTAATTGAAATCACTTGCTAACCTCTTGCCTTATTTTTCATGCCCGCATTAAGTCAATTTTTAACCTCATGATGATATCACCTCTATTTGACTGATATCGGAAGTTCGATCCAATATAAAATCTAAATGTGTAAGATTAGATGCCTGATCTTGACAAAAATAGAAAATGCCCAAAACAATGAAATGATAGATTTTTTGCAACCTATTTTTCTATACATAACTAATAGCACGAATGTTATGGTATTGGTTTTCCCGATATCATCCAGATTAGGAGAAATTATAAATCCCTCTATTTTTAGCCTAACCCCTCTAACCTACTTGGCCTATTTAATCTAGGAACTCCCTCCATGGATTCCCCTTGATCCTCTTACTTATTGGCTAGTTTTCAGTCATTCTCGCATTCCTTAAAATCATAGTATTTTTACTACTTATTGTTTTCTAATGTAGGTTTTAAGGTCCAAAATTTTTTATCGGTGGATAATGTACGATATCGGACATTTGATATCACTCAAAAGTTTTTGATCCTACTCTAAAAGATCTAATCTGGTCTACAAGATGATTGAGGGTAATTTCATACCATTTATTTGTATCTCTTAACTCTTGTTTTGCATTTTAAGACCATATCCATTGTTTAGCATATCAATTTAGCATAAAATTTATGTTATCATATTTGGAGTTCACCATATTCATCATTGCATTGTGTTATTTACATTGTTGATATATGTTCCTATTGTTTCCTCTCAGATATGGCATATAATAAGTTTAATATAGCTTAACTCATACCTAATTAAGTTTGTATCGGTATTGCAAGTTTTTATTTTTCTGTCAAAGTATAAAATTGTAGGATTTTGATTAGATCTACTCTACTGGAATGAGATCAAACCTACCAATATAATATCGGATATCCGATATCACCAGAACAAGTCTAATATCGCTTGCAATAAGCAAATAGACTCTATATCAGCCATTCATATTGAGTAAGAGTGTCAAATTTCTTTCATAACTAAGTACTGCATTTGTTTATCTTCTATCATTTATTGTCTATTGTATTCACTTGAATCAAAATTGCATTTAGGATAGATTAGTTGCGTTTGGCCAAACTAGGTGATTGTGAGCAAAGTAAAAAGAACACATCAAACAAAATCCCAACCTAGATGCGGAAACTACCATATAAATATTTCTTGATGAACCCACCCAATTATTTGAAAAATCACCAAAGAGGGCATGACCTCAAGTACCTCTCCTCTGAGGTGTAGACCTATTATTTTCCCATTCCCCTTATAGGTGCGGATCCATTAGCTTGAAGGAAAGGAGTGAGAAAATTTTAGAGCTACAACTAGGTATTGTTGAATGACCAAAAAACCCTAGTATATTCCTTATAGTAATAGGAAGGGTTGTGTTGAAAAACACAATTACTCACAAGGGATGATGGATGATGATGAGGTAAAGAAGCATGATTAAGATACAAACATGGTGTCATTTGTAGGATTATAAACACAACCTATCCTAATACAAGTGTAATGGATGAAAATACCTAATGATATGTAATTAAATCATTGCATATGAAAAATATAAATGCAATACTAAATGTAAATGTTTTTGTATTTTTGATGTTTTACATTTTTTCTTTTTAGTTATTGCTTTTTGATTTGTTTGGATTTTTAATGTTTTAAATTGTTTTTGTTATTTTGAGTGTTTTTCAAATGTTTTTGAATTTTTGATTTTATGTATGAAATACCTTTAGGTGAAGTATGTTGAGAGTTTCAGTATCTTCAACACCTTCTATCAATGTTAGGTAATAGGTACCAGGTCTAATATTTTCTAAAATAATGAATAGACCTAACTAGTTGGTCTCACAGATGCAGCGACAAGTTTAAGTTTTGTTGGTTTTATTTTAGCACAAGATCCTCAAATTTAAAATATCTCAAGTGGACTTTATTATTGTAAGCTCATTTTAGTCGTTCTTGGTAAAGTTAGATATTCATAAGAGCATTCACTCGATGTTCATAAAGAAGCATCAATTGATTTAGGCGAGTTTGCCATGAAGTTTTGTAATCATTGAATTCTTTCAATGCAATGCATAATATTAGAATTTCTAATTCTAAGGGCATGATGGCCTCTGTGCCATATACTAGTGAGAACAATGTTACCCCCGTGGGTGTTCATATACTAGTTATGTAAGCCCATAATGCCATATTTTAGTTGAATATGCCAATATTTATGATTTTCTTAGAGTCTTCTTTAAAATGGCTACCACTATTTTATTTGAGGCCTTTGATTTCCCATTTTCTTGTGGATAATATAGAGTTGCAAAAATATGTTGAATATTATATTTGGACGTTAAAACCCTTATAATTTTATTTTTTAATGAAGTTCCATTATCCAAAATTATTTTGGATGGTATCCCAACATGACATATTATATTATGGAGTATGAAATCCACAATACATATTGTTTTTGTTGTAGTTAAAGGGATTACCTCCACCCACTTGGTGAAATACTCAGTGGTCATTATGATAAATGTGTGTCAGCTTGATGATTGGAGAGAGATCTTACCAATTAGATCCAAATCCTACTGAGCAAATTGCCAAGTCGCTTGGATGGGCTATAAGGCCTATGATGGCAAGTGCATAATATTAATATGATGTTGGCATTTAATACATTTTGTGACATACGTTGTGAAATATTTATCCATGGTGTGCAAATAATAACCCATTCAAAGGATGTGCATTATGATGGTCATTCTACTAAAGTGGCCATAGCATGTATTGTAATGAGCTTGTGAAATCATCCAAGTTGATTCTTGGAGCTCAAGGTAATGAAGGATAATTTCATCATAGCTATAATGATATAGGATGTCTCCTAACAAGACATATCTAGTTGCTTATTTTCAAAGAGGTTCCCAAAGACCTCTTTGTTCCAAGTTCAAAGCTTTTCCTTAACAAACTTTAATTTGCTAGCAAGTTTAAAAGTTGCACTACCCCTAACAGGCTGCTTCCACCACTGAATTAAGTTATCTCTAAAACTGAAATGTTTGATCCACATAGATTGAAATTTGAAAGTTTTATTGAAGGATAGAGAGTTAGGGATCTCCAACAAAATGGGATTATGATCAGAGGCAATTTTAGGAAGGGCTTGCATGGTAGAATCACCAAACAGAGTTGTAACCTCCTTTGATAGAAAAAACTTGTCAAGCATTTCTTGAATGAGATGACACCCTATCCACCGATTTCTCCAGGTATAATTCACTCCTCTAATTTTTACATCCATTAACATGTTGGAGTTCACAAAATCATTGAACTCATCCATGCTCCTGATAGGTGGTCCATTTCCATCCATTTTTTTTGAAGGGTAAAGAGGAGTTTTAAAATCCCCATCCAAAATCCATGGGACATTATGGAAGATTTTACTCATATTGCCTAAGTACTCCCATAGTAGAGCTCTCCCTTGAATTGAAGTTAGGGCATAAATATTTGAAAATATCCACGACCTATTGCTGTTTATTTCCTTAAATAAAATACTACAAACCCTATCATATTTCTGAATAATGGTGCCTTCTACTATATAGGGATCCCACAAAGTCATAAGACCTCCAAACACTCCTTTGGTTGATTTGCAAACCATATCCCCTTGATTCCATATTTTTTTTATACTTTTTTTTATTGAATCTCATCAGTTTTTATTTCTTGCAACATGATAATAGTTGTATTCACTTGATTTCTTATTGCACTAACTTCCCTGTGTTTGGGTAGGCCATTGAGGTCTCTCATAGTCCATGAGAGGAACTTCATTTAGATTGTTTGTTATTTCTTCCTATTTCCCTCCCTTGAGGGGGTTTTCCTAATTTTATATCTTCAGAACCCAGAATAACCTGTTGAAACAAGGTTCTCTATTTTCCATTGGCAATGTCATTATCAGTTTTCATTTTTTGATGCTCAAAATTTGATATTCTCCCTCTTCTTTTTTCACTACCAAAATCTATAGGAGACTTCTCGCTCTTGGTTTGTTTAGGACTAAATTTGGTGGAGGCAATTTTTTGTAGAACCAAACTTCCATATTCCTTAGTCTGAAGAGTTTCACATATCTCCACCCCTACATCCAAATCTTCTCCTTTTTTCCTATATTCCCCTGGTCTACAGGATGACCCCTCAGTAGGATTCACCTGGCTCCTAGTGATGATGTTAGAGAGATGAGATTTTTTATTTTCCAATGCCTCAAATTTCTTCCTCAGTTCTTCAGCATTAGGTTTTGGCTTTGGTATGCCCACTAGGTTTGAAGTATTTTTATTATTGGGGTTTAAGGATCCCAACTTTGATGAGGATTCTAGAGATCGGGCATTAGGGTTTGGCTTTGTGATTCCCACGGGTCTTACAGTAATTTCAACATTGGGTTTGAGGATCTTAACTTGGATGGGGATATTAGAGAGTCATAAAGGTTATCCTAAAGGTTCTAGGATTCCATGTCTTCCGATAATCCTCCTACTCCCATATTGGATAGAATTGAAAACTTATTTGAAACTAGAGGAATGGAACTTACCTGAGTATTTTGATTGCCAAAAACTTGTTGTTTTCCTTTGTCTTTTTGGGACCCTGCACCCTCTTTTTTTTTGGTAGACATAGTTTTCCTGATTGAAATCACCTCTGCAAGGGAAAATCTTCAAATTTCCTCTGTCTAGCATTCCCTACTTCTGCTTTTCTCTATTAATTGCTAGGTTAGGGCACTAATTGCATAGATGTCCTTGATTTTTACATTTTGCATAGAATTTTGATCTGTTCTCGTATTCTACTGACTATTTTTGATAGTATTCTCCATACTCTAGCTCCACAAACCTTGGAAATTCATTATCCAAATTAGCATTTACGTAGATTCATGCATGAGTCATCCTTGTCCTAGCCAAGGTCACATGGTCAATGGATATTAGGTCCCCTATAGTTTTGGATATGCCCTATAGGCAATATTCATTGAATAACTAGGTAGGTAGACTCGGGAGACGAACCCAAATAGGGGCAATGTTAATATTTTTCTTTTTAGGGTTGAAATATTCATCCCATAGTTTGATAAAAGGCTCCTTTTGCCCAAAAATAAAAGACCTCCTATTAAAATGTAGTTAGCATCATCCATATTGTTAAAATAGATAATGAATAACTCTTGAGTTAGAGCTACCAACTCCAAGCTATCTACCAGTTGCCCTTTACCCATCACCCAAGCCCCGATGGTCTCCATGTCCGGCCTACCTCCAAAAAACTTGCCTACCAGGGAGAATTATTCCATTGAAATAAAAGGGCTCATGGAACTTGTCGGGGCCAAAATTTTATTATTTACTGGAACTAGGGGTGGAAGAGAGAGAACCTCCTTTATTTTTCCTCTAAGAGTCTCAGCAAAAGATATCCACTTCTTGGGCCCTGCATTGTCCTTTGTATATTTTTTTTTTGGGGTCTTTCTAAGGAGGGTCGGGCCCCCATGTGATGCCCGCCTCCAAATATGTCATAGCCTAACCACCTTCCTCTAGATCCTCACTTGATCCATGCTCGAGGTTCCCACCCACCCCTTCCATACCTGCTCTACCTCTGCCACCTTGGCTGAGATTCTTGCCTAGAAAATTCAAACCCTCACTCTCGTCACACCGGCTAAACCTCATCTCACTCATTCCTTATGATGCAATCAATTTTAACATTATATTTAAATTTTGAAGATAATTGATCATAGGATTCAACATGGTGATGTGATGAAACTACTAGGTAGGAGGAACATATAAAACTAGCAGAGTTTCATAACATTTTGGCCTATGAGGAAATCTATTGGAGGTAAAAATCAAGGGATATTTGGTTGAAATATGGAGATTCAAATTCCAAGTTTTTTCACCTCACCACGCTTATAAATAGAAGCAATAACAAGATAAAATTAAAAAAAAAACATATGGTTCTACTACTCGGGACTTAACAGAAATCAGAAAGAAGGTAGTAACTTATTTCAATTCTATCCTTGGTTAGGAATCACAGTGCAATTAGGAGGCCAAAGATATTCTCTTGCAATCCATTCCTAGCATAATAAATGAGGATATAAACCTTAATCTTCTAGCTCCATTTTATGATGAGGAAATTAAGGAAGCCTTCTTTAGCATGGATCCAGACAAAGCCCCAGGACCCGATGGCTTTCCCCATAATTTTTATCAATATTTTTAGGACATCGTAAGTGAGGATGTAATTTATACTGTAATAGAATTCCAAGCAAGAAATCATATCCCAAAAGGTCTCAAATATACTTTTATTTCTCTAATTCCTAAGAAGCAAACCCTTGAATCTATGGCTGACTTCAGGCCAATCAGTTTGTGCAATGTTTCTTACAAGATCCTAACTAAAGACATTGCAAATAGAATGAGAGATGTTTTTCCCCGCATCATAGATCCATGCCAAGGAAGCTCTGTCCAGGGTAGGTTAATCTTGGATGGAGTTATCATAGTTCATGAAGCTTTGCACTCTACTCATAACACTAACAGGTCTATTTTTACCCTCAAGCTTGATATGAACAAAGTATTTGATAGGCTAAATTGGGACTTTCTAATTATTGTCCTCCTTAAGTTTGGTTTTCACCACCAATGGGTTAATTTGATCAAAGAATACATTTCTAAAGCATGGTTATAGATTCTGGTTAATGGAACAACTACTGGTTACTTTCAAAGTCACAGAGGAATTCGGAAGGGGACCCTATCAGCCCCATGTTATTCATCATTGTGGTAGAAGCTTTAGGTAGAACCATCAAAAATACTTGTAGTTCAAGGCTAATATCAGGAATCAAGGCAACATATCTCACTAGGGTTGTTTCTCACCAAAAATTCATCGATGATACCCTTCTATTGACTAAGGCGTCAATGGTTGAGGCCAAAATAATTAAATACATCCTACAACTCTACGAGGATGTTACTGGTCAGAAAGTTAATTTCAGTAAAAGCAATTTATATTTCTTAAACACCCCCATTCAGAGGCAAGGAAGAATTACATAAATTTTAGGGTGTGATATAACAAACCTCCCCACTTCGTATCTTGGTCTCCCTATTTTCATTGGTTCTTCAAGAGAGTCAATGTGGGACAGGGTTATTGAAAGAATTCAAAAAAAACTTGTTGGATGGAAAGGTCATATTCTATCTCAAGTAGGAAAGCTAACCCTCACTAAGGCCTCTCTTTAGATAATTCTAGTCTATTTCCTCTCCATTTTCAAAGCCCTTATGAAGGTTTTTCAGAAATTTGAGAAACTCTAAAAAAAAAATTATGAACTAGATCAGAGGAGAAAAAAATGATACACCTTGTAGGATGGGCCAAAGTGTGTAGACCCAGGGAAAATTGGGGCTTAGTTTTGAGGAGAATTGTGCATATGAATTTAGCTTTACTAGGTAAGCAGGCATCGTACCTCATTTTTGGTGAAGAAAATGAATGGACAACTATCATAAAATGAAAGTATCTTCAAAATATGGAATTTATAAGTGACTCAGTTCCAATCAGAGGTTATGCTTTTTGGAAAGCAATTCTCAATTGTAAGGAAATAATAAAAAAATGTTTAAGATGGGTTTTAGGCAATGATGAGAGGATAAATTACTGGAATGGCAGGTGGGCTAAGGATGAACCACTGATGCAATATTCTAACTTATCTCGAATTAGAGATATCACCGAATAACTCATTGGTAGAAAAGTATCCGATTATATGGTTGAGGATAGAGGCAGAATGAAGTGGAAACAAATAAGGATTTAGGGATTTCAAGTGGAATCAAATGATCTTTGTAACATTATCGGGAAAAATTTTATCCCCATGAGACCCAAGGAAGATCAAGTGACCTAGGCTCCTACTGAAAATGGGAAGTTCACTATTAAATCAGCTTACAAGCTTCTGCTTGATGACAAGGATTTTGTCCTCCAAAAGGACTTAGTTTGGATAAAAAATTTAATTCCAAAAATTGTAGTATTTTCATGGATGGTTATCCAAGGAAGAATTCTAACCATTGATAATATGATGCTTAAAGGTATTTGTATCACTAATAGCTATTATTTATGTAGGGCTAATTGGGAGACCATTTATCACATTTTCCTTGAGTGCCCTTTTTCCTTGACTGTCCTAAGTGGGGTTTTTTAGGCTTTCAATATTTCTTGAGTTAAACCAACCATCATACTTGATTTGTTCATCCAATGAACTTACTCATTTTCAAGCAAAATATTTAGATACATTTGGAAAATTTGTCTCAATCACTATCTTTGGTAGGTGTGGTTAGAAATAAACCATAGAGTCTTTAATGAGTCTATCCATGATCATCAAACTATAATTGTCAAGATACTATCCTTTTCCAATGAGAATGTGAACCTTATCCCTTTTGATAGTCGTAAACCTCATCTTTAGGAGACCATGATTGCTCAATATTTAAGCTTAACCTTGTTAGATGAGTCTATGCCTAGGGTAGTCAACCCCAGAGCCAATGTTAAGTGGTCCCCACCTCCTACGGGTTGGTTTAATCTTAATTTTGATGGAGTGGCTAAGGAAAATCTTGGAAAAGTAGGCGTTGGTGGCATTGTGCAATATCATAATGGGAATATGATGCTTGTATTTTCTAAATATTTGGGAACAAGGATGAACAACGAAGCTAAAGCTAGAGCTATGTGGAGAGGCCTTCAAATGACTCAAGACTTATAAGGAAATTTTATCATAGAAGGAGACTCTATGCATGTTATAAATCTCCTCAATAATTGGAAAACACCTCCTTGGAGGATTAAAACAATTGTTGAAGAGGCTAGGATCCTTTTCCAGGGAAGACATGATAGAAAATCCCAACATGTCTTTCGGGAAGCTAACAAAATTGTTGATAAGCTAGCCAATTTGGGTGTTGATGGTGGCAGACTTTTCAAATGGAAACATGGTGTCTTGAGTGAAGTAGAGGAGCTTATTCAAGGGCTATGAGTATTCCTATCTCTTTTTTGAAATGGACTCACAATAAAAATTATTCGAGCTGTCAGTCTTGGTGGATGCTGCTTGGAAATACCACAAAGACTAATGGGGACAATCACATGTCATATAACATGGATCCTAGTCATCTTAGTAATTTGAGTTTGGTTGATAATCATAGGTCAAGAAAGAAACAAAAATATAATACTTTGAACCAGAGCCATGTGGACCACCAGATAGCCACCGCCATAAATCTAGCTAGCAGGTTCACTTCCCCAAGGCTAATTGGCCAAGACGTGATGTGGTCCCAAAGCATGTCATATATAGAAGAAAGCAATTACCAAAGAATTATTAAGAGTAACTATCAATACAGAGCTTGTGGGAGTTTTTTTTAGTACTCTGCTATGTGTGTCTGCAACTTTTTGTTTCTCCACTATTTCAAGGAAGGGATATGTGTCTGTTTCTTTTTTTGTAATTATGATGCAGGTGTTTTTTCTTAGGGTATACTCAAAATTTTGTATCAAAGTTTCTTTTTGATAACAGGCTATATGCCTTACCGGATGTAATGGCTTTGGTGGTATGTAGATTTTACATATATAGGATCCTTAGTAAGGACATGTTCATCAACAACCCTGGGCTAATTTTTGTAAAAGGTTTTGGGTCAACCTGTAAAACCCATTATTAATGCTATAGTATCTTATCTACCAAAAAAATGACATATCTAGTTACTTTTTATTTGAATGCTCTTTTATGGCATGCAAAAATCCCTGCAATATTACTCCAAGCTTAAGAAAATCATGTAATTGTGATAACCAATCTTGATAAGAAACGACTTCAACTGATTGGACAACGTGTTCCTACCACAATTCAACTTGTATTGTAGACACCAAAACCTAGCCATTTATCCTTCACCCTAACTTTCCTACCATTTCTACCTATTATTTATATATATTCAATATTAATATTTTATATTATATTTTGTATATATTTAATAAATATATATTTATATAAGTGAATTAATCCCAGCCATCCAATTTTATTTAATCATGTTCGTCCATCCACATCAATCCATACAAAACCCTAAATTTAATATCCACCCTCTGATGTGCTTTTATCTTAGCCACACGATTAGTTTCATTGAAACCCTAGAATGCCCTAGGTTGGATTACAAATAGAAGCTATTTTGATGGCTCAACCCCTGAGTTTTCATTGTCTAAGTTTTTGGATTCTCTGAGCAATTCACACCCTCATATTCCTTGAGTTTCATATTCCCTTAGAGTATTCGAGTACCTCTGCCTCCATACTTGCTCACCGTAACCTTTGCAGTCATCCTAATTCACCTCCCCTCATTGGATATGCTTCTACAGGATCCTCCCTCAGCCACCGAATACCTTTAAAAACTTTTTATCATCATCGATTACCCCTAGGCACTTCCCTTCCACTACCAAGCACCTTTGGGCACATCCCTACCAATCCCAAGTGCCCATGGGTATTTCCTATAGCCATCCAGTGCTTCAAGTATTTTACATAAGTGTTATGAGGACCTCCTAACCTTTGAGCAATGCTAGGGCATCACCGTGCCTATTCACTATAAAAATATCACAGATCAAAAGATAGTAAGAATGTAAGGTAAATTTGTTGTTTGTTATTTTATTAATGCACTTTTATTCCTTTTCACTCTATTTTACAGCCAATAGTTAGGGTTTTACTATTTCTTATAGATGGCCTCACATTATGGATCTCTCAAATGTATTACTAATATTTTTTCTATGTTATTGTGTGTATATCTGAAGGTGTGACATCAACATTGGATAGCTACTTAAGTTGGAGTGGCTCGACATCAGATAACTCAAATCCCACTCACTTCTATTGGGATTAAGGATGCACTTGAAGACACCACTCACGTTGTTTTATAGGGTTTTTGAGAACCCTATCAATTAATAAATATGTATCAAAAAGGATTCAAGTATCCATACATTGTAACAATGGAGTTTTTAGGCTGCCCCCAATAATATAAGATCATCTATTATGCAATTTTGGGCTCTTTGTGTTCAATTTATTTAGCATTATTTGGTGTTACATTTTTGTATCCTCAAATGGTGATCATGGTGGGACCCCCTAAGGGTTTCTATTTATGATTTGCCTTACTAATTTACTTGCTATTTTCTATCATCTTGTAGGGTTTTCATAAGTGCAGATTTCATAGATTTCTCTAAATCTAAGGTTCCTAAAAGTTGTAGGAAGTTGCATAAGGTGCATGAAATACCCAGTGGTGCTTAAGGTCTATCCATAAATGCCCAGGTGCATTTCAGAATTTTCCATATGCTTTTTACAAAGATCTAGGACAAATACATAGGACATATTTAATTATGTTAACCAAACCTAAGTTTTTTTGTTTACATTTTTAGGCTATTTTGTGTTTTTTTAGGCTTTTGCTATAAAAATAACTTCACTAATTAATATGGAAAAGAACATTCATATTAGCATGAATTTTAGGATTTATATTAATCATTTGCATCCATTCACATCTTCTATTTTGAATTTTTTATTTTCTATGTGAAAAAAAATTATATTGCATTTTGATTGCATGTAAATAAAAATTGCATAATTAGTTTACATTATTAGGGTTAGAGATATCTATTTTTGGTGGTCTAATTAGGAACGTTTTTCATATACCAAGAGTATCCCCATACTTGGATGATTCCATATGAAGGAATAGATGAACCCCCCAACTATTTAGAGTAGGTTTTAAGTAGTGTACTCTATATCCTTTGGAGAAATTGGTATTGTGAAGAGTGGATTCTGATTTAGACCATTGAAAGTGGTTATTTTCTAACATTGTTTGAACACAATAGAAAATTATATTTTTTGAAAAATAACCACACACTGGTAATGGATGGATTTTATTTCCAACCATTGCTTGAGATTTAGTGATGGTGGAATTCATCTCCATCCACGAATATTTGCCCTTAGAAATCCTAGGTCTCCCCTGAGCAAACTTGTTGGATTTCATCACCAGCAAGAATCTCATCGCCTAGCTTAGCCATAGTTTTTACCTTTATTTTATTAATTTATATTAGTGCATTTTTTTTAATTTGTGGAAAACATCCCAAAAGGGATGCCACTTTCGGGTAAGACCCAAGGAGGCAGGGGTATCCATTCCACCAAAAACTCACAGGACTCAGACCTGGCCTACCACCTTTGACACACTCAAGGAGAAAACAAACACACAAACCCAATTAAAAATAAGCAGATAACAAAAAAAATAATAAAATAAAATAAAAAACATGCTCCTTGAGTATGTCAAAAAAAAAAGCACAACCAAACACACACAATAAGATAAAAGAAACCACAACACAAACCACATAGAAAAACACAAGAAACACATAAAAAATACAAAAACAATAGAACACTACAAAGACATAACCCAAAAAAACAAAACAAGAAAAATAAACACAAACAAAACCTAAAAAAATAAAAAATAAAACAAAAATAAAAATACAAAATACAAAATACAGTTCAGAGAAGGATTAATTATAGACCAGCTCAAAGTTGACGATGATGCCTTGCATACAGCGGTGGAGGACATTGACAACCAGGAGGAGACCTATTGGAGGCAAAGAGCAAGAACCACCTGGTTATTGGAAGGGGACAAAAATATAAAATTCTTTCATCGGAATGCCTGTGCTCGAAGGCAGATGAATAAGATGGAGGCCCTTCAAGATGAGAACGGTCATTCCTTTGATACTCTTCCAGGTATACATTCCCATGCTATGGATTATTTCTCAAAGCTTTTTAAGGAAAGTGTGGTTCAAGATGTAGAGGCCAAAAATGAAGTTATTTCCGGCATTCTCGCTATAATTTTTGAGGATGAAAATCAAGCCCTCCTCAAACCCATTGATAGAGATGAATTGAAGGCTGTGGTCTTTGGAATGAGTACTGGTAAAACTCCTGGTCCCGATGGTTTCCCAATTGAGTTTTTTTAGGCTTTCTAGGACTACTTAGAGGAAGATGTTAGGGCTGTGGTTAAGGAATCCAGAGAAAATAAGAGAATGCTTAAAGCTATAAACCACACTTTCATTACCTTAATTCCAAAATGGGAGGAGAGGGTTCATATTTTAGATTATAGGCCTATTGCATTATGTAATGTGCTGTATAAAATAATCACAAAGGTAATGGCTGAGTGCCTAAAACCTCTTCTTCACAACATTATCTCCTCTGAGCAAGGGGGTTTTGTTGAGGGTCGAAAAATTTTGGATGGGGTGGTTCTAGCCCAGGAAGCAATACATTCAATGCACACTTCTAGGAATAAAAGGATGTTCATAAAAATTGACATGTCGAAGGCTTATGACAGGGTTGAATGGAGTTTCCTGGCCAAAATGATGGCTGCCTTTGGTTTCTCACAAGACTAGATAGAGTGGGTCATGAGCTGTGTCTCTTCCTCGACTTACTCTGTTCTAATCAAGGGCCTTCCTTTGCAACCTTTTGGAGCCTCTTGGGGTCTTCGCCAGGGGGATCCTTTTTCCCCTTATCTGTTTCTCATTTTGGCTGAAGGTCTTGGCAGACTCTTCTTGAGGAGAAGACATCAAGGCAGATTATTGGGTGTTAGGTTGGGGGATGAAGTTTTAACGCACCTGCAGTTTGTGGATGACACTAGTTTGATGGGAGTGGCTAGCTTCAGGGAAGCAAGATCGATTAGGAATACTATTAATGTCTATCTCAGGGCTACTCAACAGGTCATTAATGACACAAAATCCAAAGTGGTCTTTTTTAATCTGGAGCAAAGGCTTCAGAGCAGAATTTTAGAAATCCTAGGATTCACTAGGACTTCTCTCCCTGTGGTTTACTTGGGGATCCCCTTGCACTTTAAGAATCTAAAATTAGACACATGGAGGAATTTGCTTGAGTGTATCCAGGATAGAATTAATCACTGGTCTCACAAGTGGTTAAGTTATGGTGGCAGATTAACGTTCTTACAATCAGTCATCCAAGCTACGCCTATCTACAAATTTTCTATCTTGGCTGCCCTGCTTACAATATGGAAAGAGTTGGATAGGATGGCTAGAAAGTTTTTGTGGGAAGGACCAAAGGGAGAGAGAAAGTGGGCCTTAGTGGGCTGGGATAAAGTAACCCAGCCCAAGGTAAAAGGTGGGCTGGAGCCGAGAGGATCCAAGTTAAATAATAAAGCTTTGGCTGGAAAGTTGTACTTGGAGGTGGATTTCCCGACCAAATTCCTTATTCGATGAGAGTCCTAACTAGTAAATACTTGGGTCATGTCCACCCCAATGAGGTGGGCCATTTCCCTTTGGATGGTTCGGGATCCTTGGTGTGGCAGGCTCTCAAGCTAGGATCTAAGGTTATTAAATACCAACTGTTCTGGAAAGTGGGGAGAGGGGATAAGGCCCGTTTCTAGACCAATTCATGGGATCAATTTCCACCCATCATTGTTGAGTTCCTCAAGTTACTTACAATAAAATCTACCATAGAATCCAAGGGTTGGGTCCAAATTGAAAGTTATTTCAACACTACTCAGCTGGGGGAGTATAATTTTAAGAATTTTAAGAGGTTGGAGGAGTGGCCAATTCCAATCCCTCTGAAGTTAGCACCCATCTTGACCAAAATCTTGATCGAAATCTTTCTCATAGGGAGAGACGAGGAGGATGATTTAGCTTGGGGCTATGGGAGCCTTGGTGTATATACAGTGAAGGACGGATATGACTCGATTCTCCCTGAGCCTCCCCCAAATTCTTTTTTGGTTGAGGATTGGAGAAAGATTTGGCACTCCAAGGGCTGGCCAAAAGTGAACTTTTTTGCCTGGCAGTTTATGCACAATGGAATTCTCACTTTTGACAATCTCAGGTGTAGAGGAATCATTGGGCCATCTCAATGTGTTTTATGCCACAATAACGAGGAAATAGCCGATCACCTGATGTTTGACTACCCCTTCACGTGTCAGATTTGCAAATGATGGTTCTCTCACTATAAAATCTAGATTAACGATGATTTGAATCGGAACAATATATGGGAAAGATGGAAGAGGGGTAGATTTAAATCTAAAGCTCTTCGAATTGGTTGGGAGCTTGGCTTATACTTCATTTTGTGGCAAGTGTGGTTGGAGAGAAATGCTTGAATTTTTAGAGAGACTTTTTCCTCGCTTGATGGAGTTTGGCAGGTCATCTGGAGTAAAGTCATAGAAACAGTTGCCGTCCACGCTAAAGAGGAAACTCAGGTTGGTCCTGGGCCACTGGAAGAGGGAGTTGAAAAGCAAGAGGGACAGGACAGAGCTAGTTGGAAACCTCCCCCAGAAGGTTGGATTAAAATCAATACTGATGGAGCTGCAAAGGGCAATCCGGGTAGTGCCGGCATTGGCGTGGTCTACCAAAATCATGAGGGATCAGTGCTCTATTGGGAACTACAAGGCTTGGGAAGAGCCACAAACAATGAAGCTGAAGCCATTGCTATCAAATCTGCTTCTATTTGGGCAGTTAATCAGGGCCACAAGAGGATAATTCTTGAATCTGACTCTCAAATACTGGTTGGAGCTCTTGACTGCATGAGGAACTTTGCTTTGAGAGCATGGAGGTTGAGGATTCTGGTCTCTCAAATCAAGGAATTATGGAGGAAATTAGATGATGTGATTCCAGTTTATGTGAGTAGAAATTTCAACAAAGTGGTAGATTTCCTGGCTAAGATGGGTGCTGAGAAAGAGGTAGGGGTGCAGCTACATAGTGACATGCCTATTGAGGATGAGGTGATTAGGCAGGGTCTTGAAAGATCCCTAAGACAATGATCAAAGAAAAATCTAAGGGTGGTTTTTGTCATGATATCACGACCTATTTTTGTCGTGATATCACGACATGTTGTGATGTTACGGGCGTTGGAGGAAAGCTGTTGCGATATCATGACATGTTGCACCATCGTGGCCACTGGAGGAAATTTGTCATGATATCACAACATGTTGCGACGTCGTGGGTGCTAGAGGATAGCTGTCATGATATCATGACTTGTTGCGCCATCGTAGCCGTTGGAGGAAAATTGTCATGATTTTGTGACATGTTGCGATGCCATGGGAACTGGAGGAAAGTTGTCATGATATCACGACATGTTACGCTGTCGTCACCACTGGAGGAAAGTTGTCACTATATCGTGACATGTTGTGCCATCGCGGTCGCCATTGGAAAGTTGTCACGATTTCATGACATGTTGCGCCGTCGCGGCCCCTGGAGGAAAGTTGTCATGATTTCATGACATGTTGCACCATCGTGGCCATCATTGGAAAGTTTTCATGATTTTGTGACATGTTGTGTCATCGCAGCAACTGGTGGAAAGTTTTCATGATTTTGCGACATGTTGCGCCATCGCGGCCGCTATTGGAAAGTTTTCGCTATTTCACGACTTGTTGTGCCGTCACGGTCTCAGGAGGAAAGTTGTCGTGATATCATGACATGTTGCACTGTCACAGCCTCGAGAGGAAAAAGTTGTCATGATTTCGTGACTTGATGCACCGTTGCGGCCAAGGAAGGATTGTTGTCACAATATCGAGACATGTTGTGATATCGTGACATGTTGCTCTGTTGATGCCAAAGAAGGTTTGTTGTCTCGATATCGTGACATGTCATGATTTCATGACATGTCGCTCCATCGTGGCCAAGGAAGATTAGCTGCCGTGATTTTGTGACATGTCGCGATTTTGCGACATGTTGTTCCGGAGCGGCCAAGGAAGGAGTGTTGTAGCGATATCGCGACATGTCGCGATTTCACGACATGTCACGATTTCGTGACTTGTTGACTTTTTGCAGCCTAAGGTGAATAATGTCACATTTTCATGCCTTGTAATCTTGTGCTCGGCTAGGATGTGTCTACTCCCAATTGTAACTGATCTTTGTTTTAATACAAGTTTTTCAATTTTTTCAAAAAATAAAATAAAAAACAACCAACAACAGACAAAAAAAAAACAAAAAATATAGAAAATACTCACCCATAAAAACACAAAATAACACAAACAAAGAGAAACCCAAGAACAAGAATGAAAAAAAAAACACAAGAACAATAACAAAAAACATAAAAAAAAAAAAAACAAAACAACAAAAACACAAGAACAACAAAAAACAACACAAAGAACACAAAAAAAAACAAAATAAAAAACCCACCCACCTTAAAAAACTAAACAAAAAAAACAAAAAGGAAAAAAGAAATAAAAAATGAACAAAACAAAGACCTATGTAGACCAGAAGACTATTAAGGCAAGAATCAACAGAGGAAACAAAATAAAGAATAGAATGAGTTAGGGAACTAAAAAAAATGAATGAACCAAAGAGAAGCAAAAAAAAAAAAAAAACCAAGAAGAAACTAGGTACCTTTAGAACTGGAGCCATCCAAAGAAATGATAGAAAGAAGAGCTTCCCTAATTTGAGAAGCCCACCATATAGGAGGGTGGCCATAACAAGTAAGATCACCTTTGTCCAAAGCCCAATTAGCTAAAGCATCAGCACTCTTGTTTTGATCTCTGACCACATGATTGTAATCAACTTTCAAAAATCCCATATGGATTAACTGAATCTTCTCAATAATTCTTTTTATTCTCCAATCCACATTATGATTCTTAGAAGGATTCTTCAAGAGATTAATCATAAGTTGAGATTTAGACTCAACTATCACCTTTTCCCATCCAACCTTAGTAGCATCCTGAAGACCTCTGAGGATACCATACCCATCAGCAAGGTTATTGGAAATAATACCCAAATTCTCAGCAAAAGTAAAAACTAGGGAGCCATCTGAAAGTCTACCAATTCCTCCCACACTGGCTTTTCCAGGGTTCCCTCTAGAGGATCCATCAGTATTGACTTTTCCAAAATCCTTAGGAGGAGGTTGCCAATTTCTATTCCTATCCAATTTACTAATACTCACATTCCCTTTAAGATGGTTGCCCTTAGAAGGTTTAATATTCAATATTTGCATCACTTGATCCCATATTTGGTGGGAGTTTTGGGGGTGATTAAGGAGATGATGGACTGACTCAACTAAGTTGGCTATGGTCTTTTGCCAAATATAGTGAATACCCTTACTATCTTGATTAAAAATTTTGCTTTTCATTTCATTCCAAATATTCCAAAGAAGAATGGTAGAACCCATCCAAACTAACTGCCTAATAAAATGATCAACACCCTCTTGATTAGGCCAATCCCTCCAAAGCTATTCAAAAGTAAAAAAATTGGACCACTATAATCCAAGTAAAGTGGCCATTCTCCTCCATAGCTCAGATGCTAAAGTACACTCAATAAAAATATGGTTGATATTTTCTACATTCTCTTCACACATTTCACATCTAAAAGGGCCATGAAAACCATGCTTCATAAGTTGCTCACCAGTAAGCACCCTACAATGTAATAAAAGCCAATTAAAGAACCTCACCTTAGGCCAGAGCTTTTGAGCCCACAATTGAGAAAATATGTCAAAAGAATGGTTGGGATTATTATGGCATAAGGTCAAATAACCTTGAGCAACTGAATACTCACCCTTAGTAGTGTTGTTCCATCCAAAACAATCTTTTTCATGGGACCAAGAGAGGGATCTCATATGAAGGATGCCTTGGATATATTGTCTTTGCATTTCTAGGATTTGAATAGGCTAGTCCTCAATAGGGATCTAATATCTACCAACCTTTGAATTACCAGTATGGTACCGACAATAATTAGCCACCTTTATCCAATTAGATTAGTGAAGCTCCTCCATCCAAGGCCTCCAATCAGGAAATTGGGTTATCAAAGGCTTGTGACCATCCCAATAATCTATCCAAAAATTTGCATGTTGACCATTATGAATGATCCAAAATAATTTTTTCTTTATCAAATCCTCACCAGTATTAAAAACTACTAAAATGGGAGAACCTTTGGTAGGAATTTGATAGCGAACAAGGTCTTCAGGACTTTTGTTCTCAGCATATTTAGCACGGATATTATTGGCCCAAAGAGCATTGGGTTTATGCAACATCCTCCAATATAATTTAGCAGCTAAATCTTTGTTGTTATTAATTGAAGACCATAAAACTAACCCCCCTTCACTCTTAGGAAGACATAAAGTATCCCATTTCACCAAGGCCCATTTTCTTTTCTCCTTAGTACCACTCCAAAGGAAACAATGACTTATTTGATCCAATTCTCGAAGAATAGCCTTTGGAATATTCAAAATGGAAGAAACATAAATATGAATAGATTGAACGACTGATTTTACCAAGGTGATTCTACCCCTATAAGAAAGCCACTTGTTGGTCCACTTTCCAATTTTCTTCTTGACTTTGTCCAACAACCAATTCCAATATTTATTTTTTTGCCTTTGAATATTTATGGGAATACCTAAATAAGTGATTGGAAGAGAGGTCTTCTTATATCTTAGCTTATCCAAGACCATGGATTCCTATCTAGTAGATCAGTGAAAGAAAATAACTTTAGATTTGTCTTCATTGATCAACTGCCCAGTAGCCTTAGAAAAATAGCTAATGATTTGCTTAATATTAGAAGCTTCCTTAACTGTAGCTTTACCTAAAATAGTAGAGTCATCCACAAATTGAAGATGAGAGATAGATCTAGCTCCATGAGAAATGGTAACTCCCTCAAGGGTTTTGTTTTCCCTCTTTTTGGTTATAGTCCTACCCAAGCATTCAACAAGAATGATGAATAAATAAGGGGATAGCGGGTCATCTTGCCTAATACCTCTAGAAGCTGGGAAATACTGAGAAGGCCTGCCATTGATAAGGACTAAGTAGGAAATTGAAGAGATAAATTCCATAATCCAATCCATCCAATCCTTAGAGAAACCAAATTGCCTCAAAAATTTGATAAGGAAGTGCCAATCCACTCTATCATAAGCTTTGGATAAGTCTAACCGAATGAACATGGAAGGAGAATTTTGCATATCCATGGAATGGATGGCTTCCTGAGTAAGAACTATCTCATCTACTATTTTACATCCTTCCACAAAACCCCCTTGCTCTGGGGAAAATAATCTTATGTAAAATAGGCTTCAACCTTTCTGCCATGATTTTAGTAATGATTTTGAGAAGAACATTACATAAAGCAATAGGTCTAAAAGCTGAGATATGATCAACCTCTTGAGCTTTTGGAACAAGAGTAATATAAGTTTTATTGATAACCTTAAAAATTTCTTTGGATTTCTTGGATTCTTCCACCACCTCTAATAAATCAACATGAAGGATATCCCAGAACTCTTGGTAGAACTCAATAGGAAAACCATCGAGGACCTGGGGTTTTCCATTTTTGTATTTTAAAAACTACTTGTTGAAGCTCATTAATAGTAACAGGAGCAGTTAAAATAGAGTTCTCCTCAGAAGTGATAAGAGAAGGGATTGCTTGAATAACATTATATTGTGAAGTTGAGTCAAGGGGAGTAGCAGCAAAAATATTGGAAAAGTAATCAACAACAATAGAGTTCATGCCATCCCAAGTATAAAAAACATCTCCAGAAACTTATTTTAAGGAAGAAATAAAGTTGTAAGATCTTCGAGCTAGAAGATATTTGTGGAAAAAATTTGTGTTTCGATCTCCTTATTTGAACCATTGAATTCTAGATTTTTGCTTCCATAATATTTCTTCTCTTTTTTCCTATTCCTCTAACTGAGTTGTGAGTTTAATTTCATCTACACTTCTCTTCTCTGTGAGGCCATCTAAATGGATTTTCTTATTCAAATTTTCAATATGAGCAATAAATTTATATTAGTGCATTTGAAACACACAAGATTGAAACCTAAATAAATGAACTCACATTAAAATAAGATAACCAATGAACAAGGTAAGACACATGTGTTGGACAAACTTAGCATTGGTTGCTTGTTTTTATTATGAAATTTAAATTGGGTGTTTTATTTTGCTGCATAATATGTATTTTGATTTATTTGATTTATGGTATTAAAAAGAAAATAAAATAAAGTATTAAATAAATATAATCAAATGGAACCTTCATCCACTTTCCCCACCACTTTTTTGGTATATTCCCTAAATGTGACATAGGTAGATTTATCTGTAGGTCCTTCACATTCCTTACCATCCACAACATTTCATATGGCTATATCCCAAGAGAAGTCAACCTCCCAAACCACAGACCTCCACATTACCCATATAGACATGGCAAGAGTAGGAGCTCTTATGAAGTCTTCTAACTATGCCTTAGAGTCAGTCCCCACCTCACCTAGACAATATTCTACTTTATAGTAGGAGCATGTTTATTCCCAACCACCATATAATTTTACCCAAGGGTACACCAACCCTCTTTTCAAGGCATCAGTTGCACCTTCCTCCCATGTGTCCATTTCCCAACCCTCATGTGCTCTTATCACTTCATACACATCCACATACACCAACCCCTTGTATGAAGCACATGTAAATGCTACTTCACAAGTTTCAACCTCACAAATTAGCATACCTAGTGTAACTAATCCCCAAACCACATATTCCATACCATCTACCTTCATATACTTATGATAGAGAAATTAATGAGGTATGGTAACACCTTAAAAAAATAACTTAAATAGAATCAAAATTCTCAATAGCAAGTATAGGTGAACCCTAATCCTGTACCAAACTCTACTTATACTATCCTTGTTAATTAGGATCCATCATGAGTACCACAATATTCTATGGTTTCTATCCATGTTCCCCCATCAATCCATTCTATCACCCATCCTATTCCCATTTTCCAACCTAGCCATAACCCTTATACATCAACCTCATTCCATAATTCTCCATATTTTCAACATAAATCTCCCATGCATCAATTTCCATCAAATTCACCTAGCCGTCATTACCAATCTCATCATAACTTAGTTACTCTACAAAAATTTTCCACCCCACCTCAAAATATTTAGGTAATTTAGGGTTTTCACATTCCTGAGGAAGATCCTCAAATTAAGGCCATGCAAAAAAAGATAGATCAATTGATATAATTTACTCCTAGTTTGACAAATCAGAAACCAAATTTACACCAATTGATCAATCAAACCATTCATCCTTCAGTACCATCACCACCATATCTAGCAGACTTCACGGTACCTAATTTTGACAAATTCAAGGGAATTAAGGATCCCAAAGAACATGTGAGCACATTTTTACATGCCTATTTTAGAATCCAAAATGACAATGCTCTCATGCTTCAAAATTTTCCTCAAACATTAGGAGGAGATGCCATAGAATGATATAATCAATTATCCAACCATAGTATTTATACTTTTAAGAAATTGATTGAATAATTATTTGAGTTTTTCATCCTTGATGTTAAAAAGAATATCTCATTGTCTGATGTCTATGCTTTAAGACAACATGATTATGAGTCTATCTATGATTTTAGAAACCATTGGAGGGTTGTCATCACCAAATTGACATTCACCTTGCCAATGGATGATCTAACCAAGCTATTCACCAAGAGTTGTCTAAAATCTATCTCTTGGATGCTTCAAATACAAACTTATCGATAATTTAAAGAAGGTTTTAGCTCAGGCTAGTGTCATTGAGGAGATCAAAATCTAAGAAGGCATACTCAAGCCTAAGAAGAAAGAATGGTAAAATAAGGGCTAATACAAAAGCAACTATTCTAGTCAACCAAAATCAACACCCCCACAAAAAATTGCTAATCATGTGGTACCCTAAAAAATGCAAGCCAAGCACAATGCCAACTATGAAAAACCATCCTTAGTGATAGTCTATCCAATAAAATCACCAATACACCCCCTTAGCCAAGTTATATGCCCCCATTTTTTGAAGGTTGTATGACAGGAACAAACTTGCTTTACCCAAAATTAGACTTGATGATCGTACAAAACATAGTAAACACTATCAAGAACATCTATTTTGTCCTTATCATAGGAAAAATGGGTATGATATTAACAATTGCCATCATTTAAATACATAGTTCAAGACCCCATTAACTTGGGAACAATCAAGCTTCATAATACCCTCGCTCAACAAAATTAAAACCTTGGTATATTTCAAATACCACTTCCTCATCACGAGGAGGTGCAACCAATTGTAGGAGGGTCTAATACTAAAAATCCTCTTAATCAAGTCAATAATGTCCAACAATACCAAGGATTTATAGGGGCCATCCATGTGGTCACTAGAGGTCAAAGAAATAATCAAAGGCAACAACCACAAGCAAGTGTGTCACAACCTCCTACATCACCACCCATTCAAGTTTCACCTAATCCTTCATCACCCATCCATATCCCTAGCCAATCAAATCTACCAAATCCACCCATCAATCATCCACCCTAACCAGTCATCTCCTTTAGTAGCCGATTAACCACAAGCCTAAAAATGGCTTTCACCAAATTATCAATTTATGAGTTAATTCAACAATATCCCCCACATCATGAGGCATTAATGGATATTATCAAATCCATTGAACTAAAATCACAAGATCCTAATTCCTTCAATAATTTTGTGGGAAGCATCCAAACATGCATGGAGCCTTCCATCACATTCTATGACTTTGAGATTAAGCCAATCTTATCAAAATTTGTAGACCTTCCATTGCATATCATGGCTCTAATTGTTAAGAAGTATTTTAAAAGAGTCCTAATTGATACTGGTTTCTCTATCAATATCATCACCACATATACCCTTCATCATCTAAACCTTCCTCCATCCTATATCACAAAGTCATAATTTACCCTAAAAGCATTTAGCGATGCTTTATGTTCCACAATTGGCATTGTCATTTTACCCATTTAAGTAGGGGTAAAAATGTTACACATCATGTTTCACATCTTGGAAGGATCCATGGCATACAATGTACTCCTTGGAAGACCTTGGATGAGGGAAATGAGATGTGTTCCTTCCATTTTACATCAATGTTTGAAATACATTCATGAGGGACAAGTACATTGCATACCGACGAACATCGAGCCATTTAAGTATTACAATTTCATTTCAAATCCTTATGAGTCCATACTTCCTTCCACTTACCTTTTTCTTTTTCCATCATACAATCCATCCACCACTTCACCAAATTTTTCATCAAAAACTTCTATTTTTGAGGAGCTCCCTATCACCAAGCCTCATTAAGCTTCCATAATTTTATCATCATCATTATTGACTATATACACATGTGGTCACAATCAGTCCACATCATCAGCATCATTGCCATCCAAATCATCATCATCTATTCCGTAGCCTTCCAAAGCCAATACATTGTCATCACCTAATGTTCCACAAGTCAAGTTAATGGATTTTGAAACATCCCAACCTTCACCACTTCCTATGCCATAATTTTACCATAGTCCTTCCATGTCATCACAAGTGAAGTTCCACCTCACTAATCTTGGTATTGGTGAATATGTGGTCCAAGACATCACTATCATACCCCTCACCATCCCTAGTACTAAGGATTTTGGTCACCCATGTGACCCACCTTTGGCCATAGGAGCAGTGTCTAACATGGTTTCAACTCTAAATAGCATAAATTTTGTATATGGGGAGATTTATTCTTCATAAAGCCTAGCATCCATAGAGGAACCCAAAGAACCAACACTTGCCAACATTCCAAATATGACAGGATTGCCATCCTGATATTTTTCACATAGTCAATTGGCAAGGCCATGGCCTAGGATTGCATGAATAGGGAGTGCATCAACCTATTTATGTCCCATATCAAAAGGTTCATGGCCATTCAAGTCTAAGTTACCATCCACTTTCCACCACCTCTTCTCTTGAACAAGACTTCCAAAGGATTAATCTCAATTCATGAGAAGAAGCCCTCCATATTGATTATTTTGATGATGAAATCCATGAATATTTTGAGCTTATGTAAATAATTTTAGATGAATTTATAGAAGAATTAGAGTCCATCATTTCCCATACTGAACAAGATGAGTTTTACCTCAACATGTTCCCCATCTATGAGCTCATATTTCACTTTCTTCTTCCACAAGAGCGAGTTGCCCCTATCGGTGAACCACCACCTCCATTCCATTAAGCCACTTCATAAGCCAACTTGTAACATATGTACATAATACAAAAATAATGGTTATCACCACTACCAAAAGAAATCAACAAAAACATTTGTCTTCCTTTGAATTGCATGTATATATCATCTAGTTAAATACATTTATTTATGTTGCTTGCTACTTGTAAACACCAAATTGCAACCATTAATCCTCCATCGTAACCATCCCACCACCCACTTGTCCACCATACACCTTTCCCACCAATTATTTGGCCCAATTCCACCTTTCCTGCCATTTCCTAACCCAATTGGGCTTATTTTAATATTATTTTATATTATTTTATATTTAATATAATATTTTATATTATATTATAATATATTTATTATAAAATATGTATTTATAAACCCAATTAACCACAATTATCTGATCCAATCTAATCTCCATCGTCCATCTTAATTGATGCATGCCAGACTTAAAGTACAATCTTAGCCCTAGGATGTGATTTAGTCTTAGCCACACGATCTAAAGTGTTGAGCTAAAACCCTAAGAAACCCTAAGGTTGGATTATAAGTAAGGGTATTTGCAAATTCCCAAACCCTAGAATCTTGATATTAGAATGTGCATCCTGAAGAAGTCATTAGCAAAGCCCTAGTGAAGCAAAAAGTGATAGAGCCCTAAAAATCCAAAGCCCTAGCTGGTCGTAGGACTTCAACTGTTCCATCCATCCCCACATCCATTCCCTGATCATTTTTTGTTACCTCCATCATACCCCATTCATCGTGTCCTTCCCATCCATACAATATGCTTCTACATATTTCACCCTCACCCACAAGATCACTCAATATCTTAACAAGCTCACTATAGAAGCTTGCCAAGTTCGTTGTAGAACTTTCTAGGTGCACACCAGTGCTTTCTATATTGCAGGATCACTCTAGATATTGTGAAGCTCACACAATATCCTATCAAGTGCACACCAGAGCCTATCGTAATCACCAGGTGCATGCTTGAGCCTACTGTAATCATAAAAAGCACAAATTAGAGTCTACTGCATCATGCCATCTACCATTAGAGATGCAAAAATAGAGCAACATATCACCATGAGAAAGGTAAATCTACATTTTTGTTATCCTTTGGTGTTATCGCATTTTACATATATAGTTTACATAATATCTAGGGTTTTTGGTTTTCATTTCCAAGGGTTCACATTGTGGAACCCTCATTTTGTTTACTAACTACTTTATTGTTTGTTGTGTGTGTAGGATTGGGTAATATCAATCAAAATAATATTGGAAGACTACTGCAGTCAGGGTGGCCCAAACACACGGATAACTGAAGCCCACTCATTTTTTTGGGAGAAAAAGCTTGTTGAAGATACCTTTGTTATTGTAGCTAGGTTTTTGGATAACCCTAGCAGATTGTATTCATTGTATCATAATATTTCTGTCAAGGCAAAAATAAATTGTACAAAGGAGTTTCTCAGATCCTCCCGTTATCTAATAAAATATTTCTTGTGTAATTTCATTTGTCTTATCAAATCTATTTATCTGTTGTTGTTATTTGGTGTTGTGATTTTAGCTCTACAAATGGTGATCACAGTGGGACCCTACAAGGGTTTCATTATTTAAATTGATTTACTTTGCTAACTTGATTTTTCTATCTGTTGCAAGGATTTTCAAAAGCATAGAAGTCATTGATTTCGTTGCTAGGGTTTCTATAGCATTTTGCTGCACTTTTTAGAGTTTATGCAAGTGTCTGCCATGCCTACGTAGGTGCTTTTTTGTGCCTAAATAGGAATTCAGTTGTGCCTGGCAGTGATTTGGAGCAGATTTAAGGCTTTCGAGTAAGTCCCATAACTCCATTTTATAATTTACGTATTTTGTATTTTTCTATAGATTTTCACTGTTTCTAGGTTATAAAAAGAACTTAACACTAAGTAATTTGGGAAATAATCCTTAGAAAATTACATTTAGGGTTTGTGTGCATTTAATTACACAAAATTCATTTCTTGGTATAAATTTGTAGATATAGGTGATTGTTTGCATATGAAATAGAAAAGCATCCTAGATTTTGCATTTAAGAGTTAAAGATCACTTAAATTTTACATTTCTAAATAGAAACAACATCTTGACGCATAAAGTAATCCTGCCTTAGGCTAGCCCCTTTGGCAAAGAGGTGATTAAAAACCTATGATTACTCTTGTGATTTTAATCACTTGTAGACAAGGGTTTTTAAGGGTGTACTCTATGCTCTTTAGGTGAAATTTGCATCTTTGTGTTGGATTCTAATTTATATTAGTAAGTTAGTAATATTTAATATTGTTTGCACACCATATAGAATGAGATATCTAATAAAATTTATCACACACACTTGCATGATTCACTTTTTAACAGTAGTGGTTGGATTTCATCACCAGCCATTGCTTGAGTTGAGTCAAGCCTTGAGTTAAGGCTTGAGGATAGAGATAAAGGATTGATTTGTGCTAGACCAAATGACTGTGTTTAGTGCAGATTTTAGGATAGAGTTTTGTGCATATTTGAGGACAGGTTTATGCTAGACCAGAGACAAATATTGAGTATATTTGTGCTAGATCTAAGGACTGTGTTTAGTGGAAATTTTAGACAGAGCTTTGGACATTATAGAGTAGAGATAAAAATAGTCTCTAGTGGATAGAGATACATTAGCCAAGGTAGTGAGCATAGGTCTTCTGAGTAGGGACAATAGTATTTAGTTGAGAGAGATCCACAAGCCAATGTAGTGGAGGTAGTAATATTCTAAAGGATCACCATCCAGAGTAGAGGAGAAGGAGTTCTCCTATGGATAGAGATCCACACACTTGATTTAGGGGATTTTTGTCTCCTTTGGATAGAAGTCCATAAACATTGTAATAGGGAAAGGATTCCCAAGATATTGATTGAGAAAATTTTAGTGAAATATTTTATCCATGGAGTAGCCCACATTGGGTGAACCACGTAAATTGTGGTGTCTCTATTGTGTGCGGTGATTTATGCACTGCTTTGATTATTGCTATTGATATTGCTATCTATAAATTGCATAATATTGATTTGGAAAAAAAGTAAAAAGTGGTCTTATACTGTTCACCCCACCTCTCAGTATAAGCTTATGTTCTTCAATTGGTATCAAAGCGGGTTCATTCATAAGATTTTAAATATTGAAAGAAAATCTAACAAGAATGCAATGGATTATAAGAATGTGTCCTCAGATAATTTAGCACCAATATTTGATAGAAGTGGCTATATATATTGGAGTATGAAAATGAAGATCTACCTGATAGCACTTGGAAATGAAATTTGGAAAGAAATTGAATTTGGAAATAATCCTTTAATTAATCCTCCATAGATAAGGAAGGTAAGCTCCTACAAAATTACAATTAAAAATAAGTGAATGCACTTTTGATAGGTTTGCATAGAATAGAGTCTATGAAAGTTATGCATTGTCAAAATACAAAATAAATGTGGGATAAAATACAAAATATATATGAAGGAAATAAATGTGTCAAGAAAGCAAAGATGCAAAATATCAAAGGACAATTTGAATAATTAAGAATGAAGGATGAGGAAAACATTAGTACTTATCTACTTCAAATTTATGAGGTTGTTAATGCTATGCAAGGTCTTGGAATGAAGATTGATGAATCATATGTTTGTGATAAAGTCTTAAGAACTCTTCCAAAAAGATTCAGTGAAAAGGTTTCCACTATAGAAGTGTTAATGGATGGTGATACTTTGACAATAGATATGCTACTTGGTATTCTTACAACACATGAAATAATGAAAGAAGAGGAACCAAATCCTTAGAAAAAAGTAGCATTCAAAGCAATCAAGAAGATAAAGGGTAAGAAGTCAGAATCAAGTAATGAGTCATCCAGTGATGAAGAAGTAAATTATGGAAAAAATAATAAGGATTCAAGAATATCTAGGGATACAATTTTTGTTAAATATTTCAGTTGTGGAAGGTATGGTCATTATGCAACTGACTGTCAATAAGCTAAGAATAACAATTGTGAAGAAAAATAGGATCACAAGAACAGGGAATCAGAAAGATATAGGCACCAAAATAAAAGTAAGGATGGACAAAATAGACAAGGAAAGAAGTTCTTCCAAAGGAAAAAAATGAGCTACTATGTGGATAAGGTGAGTAAGTACTCAAGTGATAGTGGTGCTTGTTTTTCATATAATTATAGAGATGAAGTCCTATTTATGATTGAAGAAAAAGAACAAGTTAAGAAAAGGACTCTAGTAATTCTCAAGCATTTTAGATGTGGTAACTTTGGATATCTTGAAGATAATTATACAAGGGATGGTTATAGTTTTAGTGATGATGAATATGAGGATGCACTTGAAGGACCACATGAAAACCTTCTAATGGCATTAGAAGAAGAAGTAGGTGATCCTATAGAAGATAAGCCAATAGAAAATAAAGATGTGGAAAAAGGTAAAAAAATAGAGGAATATTCAGAGAAAGATGGATATGATCTCAAGGGAGAGCTTATTTATGCTCTTGAAATAGTAAATAAGGTAAGAAAGCAAAACTCTAAACTTAAAATTTAGTTTCAAGAATGTGATGAAGAGAAAATATTACTTATAGAGGATTTAGAAAAATCAAATGCTAAGACAAAAAGGTTCAAATATAAGTTAGAAGCAAAGATATTAGAATGTGAAAAATTAGCACAAGAAGTGGCACTACTAAGAGAATATTTAAAAGACTCCATAGTCAAGCTAAAAGGGTTCAAAAATAGCTCAAAGAACTTGGATAAGTTCATCAAGATACAAAAGCCTACATCAAGCACAATAGGTCTTGGATTTGAATAGGTTCAAAAGAAATGGGAAGGAAAGTCAACCTCAAGTTTTGGAGGAGAAGATACTTTAGATGAAGACACTTCAAAAAGTGAGACATTTTAGGATGAGTTGAACAATAGAAATTTCAACAAGGACATGAACAATGCACAAGGAAGATACATATGGAACATCAATAAGAATAGGTCAAGAGAGACTAAGAGACCAATGCGGTCAAGACAAGGAAACTTCTATAGATTTTTTTTTTTCATGTCACAGGTTTGGACACATGGCTTCACAGTTTAGGACACATGAAAGATAGGAATATGGGAACAAATAGCTTCTCCATGGGTATTGCTACTCATATAATTAGTTTGGTCACAAGGCAATGAATTGCAGGGTTCATGAAAAAAGAGGATATGGATTCACTAGGAGAAATCCTAAGACAATTTCACCTCCAAGGAATAATAATATTAAGTCTTATAAATGCAATAATTATGGTCACACAACAAAGTGGTGTATATTAGATATTTTAGAATCAAGCAAGAACATGAACAAGAACAAGAACATGGATATGAACAAGAATAAAAAATAAGAACAAGAACATTGACATGGAAAGTAATAGTTAGAGGAATCAGAAGGATCAGATAAGAAGAAAAGAGGATAAAGGTAAATAAAAGTGCTTTCTAGGAGTAGAAATACTCCCACCCCAGAATCAACCACATCAAGAGGAGGTGGGGGAGGGGCTAAGCTAAGAGGCTCATTCTTAACCTTGAGCCCCAAAGGTGAACCTTTGCCATTGATGTTAAAGGGGGAAATATTTGAGTAAGGGGGAGATATTTTGTATTTGAGAAAAGAGGAGAGAACATTGAGCCAGGGGGAGCAATTTCCTAGGGGGAGCATAAAAAAGAAAAGATCAAGTTTTCGGTATAAAGAAGTTGGGTTGCCATCAATGACAAAGGGGGATATTGTTGGACATTTTGAATCCATAAGAGTTGTCATTGATGTCAAGATATAAATATGGCATTGTTGATTTATGTCAAAAAATGAAGTCATTTATGCCAAGAAGAAAATAACCACTGACACTGAATGGTTGAAATATGCAAGTGAAAAGACATCATAACATACCTCGCAATATTATGAATGGTAGATTTGAATGGTTTTTATTAAAACCAATGGTGGAAATTTTTATGGTTTTTATTAAAACCAATGGTGGCAATTTTAATGGTTTTTATTAAAACCAATGGTGGTAATTTTAATGATTTTCATTAAAACCATGTGAGCAAGTTGTAAGGTTTTTCTAAAAATCGAGGATGCCCTAAAGTTTGGTTTAAAAAACCAAATCCCATTTAATTATTAAATTATAATAATTAAATTCTTCAAAATAAATTAATTTATTATATTTAATATATTAAATAAGCCAAAGTTTGGGTGCTTTAATAAAGTTTGGGTGCATACTATAGAGCTTGAGCATGGGTTATTCACAGGTAAAGTTTACCCCTCTTCTGTTGACATCACCGTGTTATCACCACTGACATGAAAAAAAGGCACATGGTATATAAATACCATATACTTCTCAAAGGTTAAACATCCTCTCATCCATTGAAATAATTGATCTCTGAGCTTTACAAAATTTATCCTTGTGAAACAATAGTTTGTGCGAATACTTAGGGCAACATGAGAGAAGAAGCCAAGATGTGGCTTGTGGAAATCAAAGGGTGCAAGGGAGTGGAGGCTCCAAGGGAGCACGTGGCTCCACGTCATTGGGAGCCAAGGTGAAAGTGCTTAAGGAGAGAAGCACTTTGTGCAAAGCCAAAGTGGTAACATTCTTTTATTTGATATTTGATTTTTTGACTTAGGCTAAGGTTAGAGTTAGGAGAAATAAGGAGGTAAATGGTTTGATTAGTGCCTAAGTTAAAAAGGAGTTTTGTGGGTTTTATAAAAGTGTTAGGTGAAAGTTTAATTTGTGGATAAAATATGTTTTACCTTAGAAAAGGAAATATTAGTTATTGCATTATTTATTAAAGGTTTTATCTTTAAAATGCAATAATAAAATAGAGAGTCATAAGTAGAAAAGTAGATTGATTTTTGAAGACTATAATTTTGAAGTGGCTTATGACAAATATGTTTGATTGAGATCAATTTGTGATATCCTAGGTTTTTGTGTAAATTATTGTGGTGTTGGATATTATTTTAATATTGTAGTAATAAGTTGTATTCATGAATTATTATATTCCTTGTCTTGTTAATGAAGAACACAAGCTTATACAGAGAGGGGGGTGAACAGTATAAGACTTAACCAATTAATAATTTTAACTTTAGATAGCAGTGGCATCAACACAAAATTAATCAAGACAGAAAGCATCACACATTGAAGACCCATTTTTAACATGGTTCACCCAAAATGGTTGGGCTACGTCCACAAAAACTTTTCTCTAAAAGTTATCTCAAAGTTCTTTGGGAATCCTTCCCAATTACAATGTTTATGAGCCTTGGCCCAAAGGAGATACCTTCCCCTCTACTCTAGAAATGATCCCTCAGAAGATCAACTGCCTCTACCTCTTTCCAACACGTGGAACTCCTTTCCACCGAAGACCTCCTGTCCTCAATGCTTAGCCTAAGAGACCTCTACCTTCTATGATCACGTCCACAGTAGCTCAGCAACCTATACCAAACATAGTTAGTCGGTCTAGTACAAGTCTTCCTCTGGTCTATCAGATCTGTCCAACACTTGAACAAATCAATCCTCTGCACACAAGCCTTCTCAAAGACTTGCCAAATCTGTCCTCGGGTTCTTCTCAAAGAACCAATGCACCTCTGTCCTCAAGTTCTCTGATAGAACTATCAAACTCAGCTCACAAGTCCTCTGCTAGGACCTGTCCAAATCTACTCAAGAAACATACACATCTTCTGCACTCTTATATCCGCACTTCGTCTTCTCTCAGTCATCTCTATGCACACACTCTGCACTGTCTTTGCACACTCTGCGCACTTCGATCGAATTTTGCACTCTGCTCTTAGCAATCGAACTTATCACTCTACACTCTATCTATGAACGTCACAACTAACAACCCGACCAAATCTTCAAAATAGCCTACCTTTTATAATAACACTTTCAAGATCAAAACCTTAATCTTAGTCGGCTGTAACCCTGATCTTTAGTCGGTTGCACAACCCTAAACTTCATTGGTTGCAAACCCTAATCTTCGTCGACTCACATTTAACTTTGTCGGCTTCAACTGCCTCTGTAACTCTTCTATAGCTTTTGTCGTGTAACTACAACATGTCGCGATATCGCGACACCTTTGCAACCATATACTTTCTTTTGGCTTTTGTCGCGATATCACGACACTTCTCCCTTCGTCGACCTCCTTTCTACTTTTGTCACGAAATCGTGACACTTCTACCTCTACAGACTTCATCTTCACTTCTGTCGTGATATTGCGACACTTCTGTCTTCATAACCTTCCTCTCTACTTTTGTTGTGAAATCGTGACACTTCTCCTATAGAATACCTGCTTTCAGTTTCTGTCACAAAATTGCAACACTTCTGCTTCCATCTGCTTTCTTTTCTGCCTGTTGTGAAATCGTGACACTTTCTACATCCGTACGCATTCTTTGCAACCCATCGCGAAATCGTGACACTTTCATCTTTCGTACGCTTTCCTTGTAACCCGTCGTGAAATCGCGACGCTATCAACTTTTCGTACGTTTTCTTTGCAACCTGTCACAAAATTGCAACATGTCGCGATATCGTGACACTTTTCTAACTTGCTTTCTCTCTCCTACTTAAGTCACAAAAATGCGACATGTCACGATATCGTGACACTTTTCTAACTTGCTTTCTCTCTCCTGCTTAAGTCGCGAAAATGCGACATGTCACGATATCGTGACACTTTTCCTCCTTAGCTCTTTTTTGTTCTTCGGGTCATGAAAACCTGACATGTCATGATATCGTGACACTTTTTCACTGTGAGCTCTTTCTATTGAACCTGTCAGCTTGGGGTTTGCAAAAGACCTTTGAAACTGTCATGTCGTAACCTTCATCAAAACAAATTATTTGACATCAAATCAAATTCCTTCAAAAGCTTCTTGACATCAATGACAACTTATATACTTGAGCAAAGGCAATGTACCCAAAGTACCCAAAATTGCCAACAATCTCCCCCTTTGTCATTGATGGCAAACCTTTACTGAAAACACTTCTCAAGAGCCAAAACTAAAACCAACTGTGCTAACAACTGACCAACTTCCTTTGAAGTTTTGCTCCCCCTGACTTGAAGCTTTCCTCTTCACTTTGAAGCTCTCCCCCTTACTCATATCTCTCCCCCTTTGTCATCAATGGCAAAGGGTCACCTTTGGGGCTCGGGACTAAGAATGAGCCTCTTAGCTTGGTCCCTCCCCCACCTCCTGATGAGGTGATTAATTTTGGGGTGGGAGTACAACTCCCAATTTCTCCCTTAGATACTCAAACATATCTCTTGGAAGAGGTTTGGTGAAGATATCTACAATCTGCTCTTTAGTAGACACATACTCTAGCTTGACTCGCTTGTCTTGCACTTTCTCCCTTAGAAAGTGATACTTGATGGAAATATGCTTTGTCCTTGAGTGCATTACCGGATTTTTGGAAATACTTATGGCACTTGTATTATCACAAAGTATGGAGATGGGTTGTTCATGCTTGAATTTGAAATCCTCCAAGGTGGTTTTCATCCATAAAACCTGTGTACACCCAGCCACTGCTGCTATGTATTCAGCCTCTATCGTAGATAAGGAAACTGAAGGTTGTTTCTTACTTAGCCAAGAAACCAAACTCTTTCCCAGAAAGAATGCTCCACCACTAGTGCTTTTCCTGTCATCAATACTGCCTGCCCAATCTGCATCTGTATAAGCTGTGAGGGTGAAATCATTACCTTTGGGATACCAAAGCCCAAAGTCCATAGTGCCCTTTAGATATCTGAATATCCTCTTAACTGCTATAACATGAGAATATTTTGGAGCTGCCTAAAATCTTGCTACTAACCCAACTGCCTGCATGATATCTAGTCTGGTAGCTGTAACATATAATAAACTACCAATCATTGATCTGTACAACTTTTGATCTGCCGCTGGAGATTCATCATCTTTACTCATCTTGCACCCTGTAATCATTGGAGTACATACTGGTTTGCTATCCATCATCCCAAATTTCTTCAACATTTCTTTGATATACTTCCCTTGAGAGAGAAATACACCATCTTTTGATTGAGCAATATGAAGACCTAAAAAGAATGACAGCTCTCCAATCATAGACATCTCAAATTCCTTCGCATGGTGTTAGCAAAATATTTGCACATCTGAGTATTATTTCCCCCAAAAATAATATCATCAACATAGACAACCATAATCAACATATCATCACCTTCATCCTTAATATACAAATTGCTATCTGCCACACCTTTCCTGAAACCTTGCTCATGAAGATACTTGTCAAGTCTTGAGTACCAAGCCCTAGGTGCTTGCTTTAACCCATACAAGGCCTTTTTCAGTTTACACACATAGTCTGACTGTTCTGAGAGAGACACTCCTTCTCGCTGTTCTATGTAGACTTCTTCTACCAACACCCCATTTAGAAAAGCTGACTTTACATCCATTTGATATACCTTGAAATATTTGAAGCTTGAAAGGGCCAAAAACATTCTGATTGCTTCAAGACGAGCAATAGGAGCAAACGTCTCTTCGAAATCAACACCTTCTACTTGAGCATAACCTTTGCAGACTAACCTAGCTTTGTTTCTGACAATCTTTCCATCCTCATTGAGTTTATTTCTGAATATCCATTTTGTGCCAATGACATTCTTGTCCTTAGGTCTTGGAACCAATTCCCAAGTTTCACTTTTCTCTATTTGATTTAGCTCTTCATCCATTGCTTTTACCCAAAACTTATCTGCACATGCTTCACTGAAATATTTTGGCTCAATCCGAGATAATAATGAAACATTTGTAGAATCATGTGAAGGAATGACTCTTCTTCTTGTTTTCCTGCTATTTGGATCACCAATGATCAAATATTTGGGATGATGTTTCTGAACATATCATGAAGGAGTTTTGGGAAGCAGTTGTTGTATTTCCTCTTCTTCATCTGAAACCTCTCTGAATTCTTCTTGACAAATTTCATCACTGAGTTCCTTGACTGGTTCTCTTATCCCTATCTTTTCATCAACTGTTACATTTATGCTCTCTACAACTATATGAGTTCTTTTGTTGAAGCATCTGTAGGCCTTGCTTCTGCTGGAATATCCAAGAAAGATTCCCTCATCACACCTAGGATCAAACTTACCCAAATTTTGATCTTCCCTTCTGATGAAGCACTTACTCCCAAACACTTTGAAGTATTTTACTCTAGTTGGTCTTCCTTTCCACAACTCATAAGGAGTTTTATGATGATTGACTCTAAGTTGGGCCCTGGTGATAATGTAGACTTCAGTACTGATCGCCTCTTTCCAAAAACCATCTGAAATTTTTGACTCATTTAACATAGCTCTAGCCATATTTTCAATAGTTCTGTTTTTCCTTTCAACTACTCCATTTTGTTGAGGAGTTCTTGCTACTGAATATTCTCTTTTGATTCCTTGTTGCTCATAGTATTCCACAAATTCATTTGAAGTGAACTCTCCTCCTCTATCTGATCTTAAGCATTTGATTCTCTTGTCAGTCTCATTTTCAATCATTTCTTTGAAAGCTTTAAATTTTTCAAAAGCTTCAGATTTTTCTTTGAGAAAAGTAACCCAAGTCATTCTAGAATAATCATCTATAAACAACATGAAGTAGCTTTCTCCCTGAATGCTCCGAGTTCTGGTAGAGCCACATAAATTAGTATGAATAAGATCCAATGGTTTTGAAGAAGTATACCCTTTTGATTTGAAACCGGTTCTCGGTCCTGTTTTCCATGTTGACAAGGACCACAAATGATGTTATGGGGCCTTTTTATTTTGGGCAAGTCTCTAATCGCTTCCTTGTTACTAATATTGACAAGATTATCAAAGCTCAAATGCCCCAATATTTTATGCCATAGCCAACTCTCATCTTCTTGAGTTAGAAAACACTTTTCCCTTTTTATCTCACTTAGCATGTAAAGATTGTTTGGAGTCCTTGTAGCACTCGCAATGAGTTTTCCATTTTTTTCTTTACTTATCTCACATCTATCTGAAAAGAAAGATACTATGTGCCCTTGATCACAAAGTTGACTCACACTTAGAAGATTATGTCTTAGGCCTTCTACATAAAGCACATTTTCTGTTTTGGATTTCCCATCCAAACTAAGAGTCCCTTTACCATAGATTTTAGTTGACTTGTTATCTCCAAAACTGACTATTCCTCTGTTTGTTTCTTTTAAGACCAAAAACTTTTCCTTTTCACTAGTCATATGTTTTGAACAACCACTATCAAGATACCATTTTTCTACTTTGTCTTGAGCATGAAAAGCAGTTTGAACTATCATTGACTTAGATTTGATCTCATTTCTCTTTTTAGTGAACTCAAGGCTAGATCTATCCAAACAGCACATCCTTGCTATATGCCCAAAATTCTTGCACTTGTAACACATGACATTTTTATTCATAAGAGGTGCAAAAGAGTTAACATTTTCCTTACTATGGCTATTCAAAGACTTATTGCAATGCATAGCTTTGTGACCAAATTTCTTGCAGGAAAAACAATAGCCATGGAAAGTATTATGTAACTTGTTTTGATGCCTTGGATGATTGTTCTTCTTGTGACCAACTGGAATCCACCGCTCTTCAAGATGAAGATTGATCTTGCTCGAAGACCCTATTTCATGAATGGTGATACCATCCTTCTTTTGCTTTTCACATGGAGTATTCTATCTGAGAGCCAACTGTTCCAACTTCACTCTAAGAGACATAACCTCTTCTTCTAGTTTCTCGCAATCAACTTCCTTTCCTTTTAGAGCCTCTGTCAGACCTGTTCAACCTTCTTCCCTTCTTCAGCTAGAATTTTGAAGTCTATAACACTTTGAGACAATTATGATCTTGCTATCTCTTCTTCCTGACATTGATGCTTGAGAACATAATTCTCTTCCCTGAATTTCTCAAGCTTTCTTAAAGCCAAGAAGAATTCACCTTTGAGATCGAACTCAACCTCTTCATCTCTTTTTGAATCTGTATGTTCCTCTGATAGATCCTTCTCCAAGCTGTTAGGCTCTTTCTGGAGAGACCCGCTCTGATACCAATTGAAGAACACAAGCTTATACTGAGAGGGGGGTGAACAAGTATAAGACTTAACCAATTAATAATTTTAACTTTAGATAGCAGTGGCATCAACACAACATTAATCAAGACAGAAAGCATCACACATTGAAGACCCATTTTTAACGTGGTTCACCCAAAATGGTTGGGCTACATCCACAAAAACTTTTCTCTAAAAGTTATCTCAAAGTTATTTGGGAATCCTTCCCAATTACAATGTTTATGAGCCTCGGCCCAAAGGAGATACCTTCCCCTCTGCTCTGGAAATGATCCCTTAGAAGATCAACTGCCTCTACCTCTTGCCAGCACGTGGAACTCCTTTCCACCGAAGACCTCCTGTCCTCAATGCTTAGCCTAAGAGACCTCTGCCTTCTATGATCATGTCCACAGTAGCTCAGCAACCTGTACCAAACATAGTCAATTGGTCTAGTACAAGTCTTCCTCTATCTATCAGATCTGTCCAACACTTGAACAAATCAATCCTCTACACACAAGCCTTCTCAAAGACTTGCCAAATCTTTCCTCAGGTTCTTCTCAAAGAACCAATGCACCTCTGTCCTCAAGTTCTCTGATAGAACTATCAAACTCAACTCATAAGTCCTCTCCTAGGACCTATCCAAATCTGCTCAAGAAACATACACATCTTCTATGCTCTTACAGCCACACTTTGTCTTCTCTCAGTCATCTCTCTACACACACTCTGCACTATCTTTGCACACTCTATGCACTTCGATCAAATTTCACACTCTGCTCTCGACGATCGAACTTCTCACTCTGCACTCTATCTACGAACGTCGCAACTAACAACCCGACCAACTCTTCAAAATAGCCTACCTTTTATAATAACACTTTCAAGATCAAAACCTTAATCTTAGTCGGTTGTAACCCTGATCTTTAGTTGATTGCACAACCCTAAACTTCGTCGGCTACAAACCCTAATCTTTTTTGGCTCACATTTAACTTTGTTGGCTTCAACTACCTCTGTAACTCTTCTGTAGCTTTTGCCACGAAACTACAACATGTCGCGATATCGTGACACCTTTGCAACCATATACTTTCTTTTGGCTTTTGTCGTGATATCGCGACACTTCTCCCTTCATCGACCTCCTTTCTGCTTTTGTCACGAAATCATGACACTTTTGCCTCTGCAGACTTCGTCTTCACTTCTGTCGCGATATCGTGACACTTCTGTCTTCATAACCTTCCTCTCTGCTTTTGTCATGAAATCATGACACTTCTCCTATAGAAGACCTACTTTCAGTTTTTTCGTGAAATCGTGACACTTTTGCTTTCGTCTGCTTTCTTTTTTGCCTGTCATGAAATCGTGACACTTTCTGCATCCGTACGCATTCTTTGCAACCCATCATGAAATCGCGATGCTTTCAGCTTCCGTACGCTTTCCTTGTAACCCATCGTGAAATCGTGATGCTATCAACTTTTTATACATTTTTTTTGCAACTTGTCATGAAATTGCGACATGTCGCGATATCGCGACACTTTTCTAACTTGCTTTCTCTCTCCTGCTTAAGTCGCAAAAATGCGACATGTCGCGATATCGTGACACTTTTCTAACTTGCTTTCTCTCTCCTACTTAAGTCACGAAAATGCGACATGTCGCGATATCGCGACACTTTTCCTCCTTAGCTCTTTTTTGTTCTTCGGGTCACGAAAACCCGACATGTCACGATATCATGACACTTTTTCACTGTGAGCTCTTTCTCTCAAACCTGTCAACTTGGGGTTTGCAAAAGACCTTTGAAACTGTCATGCCGTAACCTTCATCAAAACAAATTATTTGACATCAAATCAAATTCCTTCAAAAGCTTCTTGACATCAATGACAACTTATATACTTGAGCAAAGGCAATGTACCCAAAGTACCCAAAATTGCCAATAGTTAACTAACCTTCTTGAGCTTGGCAAAGAAGTGTTTTTATTATTGTGGTAGTTTCTTGAAGTTCCTTCATCATCAAGAAAAGGTATGAGCACTTTCTTCCATAGTTGAGTTGATTTATTGGTTTTCTAAAAAAAAATTTGGAGTGAAAAGGACTTGATTAGGGTTTCCTATTGAGTATGTTCAATTAATGCTTCAAAGGTTTCTGGAATAAAAAATTGTTGTTAAAACCTTGTTTGTTAAGCATTATTTTTGAAGCCATTGGTTGTGTGAAGAACTTGAACTAGGGTTTTAAAAGAACATGAGTATCATTTCTATGTGAGGATTGTTTTGTAAGCATTGTTTTTGAAGTGATTTGTTAAGAAAATAACTTGAACTAGGGTTTGCAAAGATCATGAGTATCATTGTTATGTGATATTGGTTGTTGAGAATTATTAGAAATATTTTGAGTTGGTGTTTATAAGCTTGGACTAGGGTTTGTGAGAATGGGGTATTTAATTCAGTGATTGATTGAGTAGAGTTGTTTGAGCCTAGTCAAGTGGAAGTGTGAAGTGATTGTTCAAGTTTCATAAAATAAACTATTCTATATTCTAAATTGAGTTGAGAAAGTGATTGAGCATTGAGTTGAATTTGAAGCATATTGAGTCTCTAACAATTCTCTTTATGTTTCTAAGAGATTAATTGAGCATTGTGATGAGTATAGAGCATATTGAGTATCTAAAAATTCTCTTTATGTTTTTATGAGATTAGACAAGTTTTGTGTGGACTTGTTGAGCATATTTGACGTAAGTCTTTGAGGAGACTTGTGGACTAATTTTGTGTGAGATTTTGTGGAAGCTTACAATACAGTTATGGATAAGTTCTTGAGGGGACTTATTGAGAAGAATTGAGCAAGTTCTAGAGAGGACTTGTAGAGCATATTTGAGAAAGTTCTAGAGAAAACTTGTAGAGTAGATTTGCGCAAGTTCTAGAGAGGATTGTAGAGCACATTTGAGCAAGTTTTAGAGAGGACTTGTAGAGAATATTTGAAAAATTTCTATAGAGGACTTGTAGAATAGATTTGAGCAAGTTCTGGAGAGGACTTATGGATAGATTAGTGTTAGCTTTTGTGGAAGCTTACAAGGCATAATTAAGACAAGTATTTAAGAAGACTTGAGAGCAGAGTTGATTTATTTGTTCAAACCTTGAGTTAATGTTTAGGGTAGATCCAATAGATTTGAGTCAAGTATTGAGTTAAGGATTGAGGATAGAGATCGATGATATATTTGTGCTAGATCGAATGACTATGTTTAGTGCATATTTGAGGATAGAGTTTGGTGCAGATTTAAGGACTAGTTTGTGCCAGACCAAACATAAATATTGAGTAGATTTGTGCTAGACCGAAGGACTATGTTTAGTATAGATTTGAGATAGAGCTTTTGAGGTGATAGAGAAGAGAGGATAATAGTCTCTAGTGGATATATATCCATTATCTAGGTCAGTGAGGACAGGTCTTCTTAATGGGGACAAGAGTATTCAGTGGAGAGAGATCCATAGGCAAGTGTAGTGGAGGCAGTAGTCTTATAAAGGATCACCATCTAGATTAGAGGAGAAGGAGTTCTCCTATGGATATATATCCATGAAATTGATTTATGGTATTGGTTTCTCCTTTGGATAGAGGTCAATAAACATTGTAATAGGGAAAGGATTCCCAAGAGATTTATTGAAAAAATTTTAGTTAAAGATTTTCTTCGTGGAGTAGCCCCATTGGGTGAACCACATAAATTATGGTGTCTCTATTGTGTGTTGTGATTTGTGCATTGATTTCATTACTACTATTGATATTGATATCCATACATTGCATAATATTAATTTAGAAAAAAAATAAAAAGTGGTCGTATACTATTCACCCCCCTCTCAGTATAAGCTTGTGTTATTTAATTGGTATCAGAGAGGGTTCCTTCAGAAGAGTTTAACAGCTTGAAGGAAAAACTAACAAGAATACAATGAATTCTAATAATGTGTCCTCAGATAATTTAGTACTAGTATTTGATGGAAGTGACTATATATATTAGAGTATGAGAATGAAGATCTATTTGATGGCATTTGGCAATAAAATTTGGGAAGTAGTTGAATTTGGATACCATCTTTTAAATAATCCTCCTAAATATAAGGAAGGTAAGCTCCTACAATATTATAATTCAAAAGAAATGAATGCACTTTTAAGAGGTTTGCATAGAACAAAGTATATGAAAGTTATGAATTGTCAAACTACAAAAGAAATGTTGGATAAACTGTAAAATATATATGAAAGAGATAAATGTGTCAAGAAAGCAAAGATGCAAAATCTCAAAGGAAAATTTGAAGAATTAAGAATGAAGAATGAGAAAAATATTAGTACTTCTCTACTTTGAATTGATGAGGTTGTTAATGCAATGCAAGGTCTTGGAATGAAGATTGATGAATCAGATGTTTGTGATAAAGTATTAAGAACTCTTCCAAAAAAAATTAGTGAAAAGATTTTTGCTATAGAAGTGTCAATGGATGGTGATACTTTGACAAGAGATATGTGATGCGTTGTCGTTATACACATCATTAATTCTCAATGAATTTGTCAATCCAGGGCTGTGTACAAGGCTATCTACGGAAGAAGGGGTAAACAGGGTTATAACTTAGGTCAATCTAGAGCAACAGGTTTTATTGGTGAAACCGATTGTGTGGGGGGTTTTAGGACATTCCTATCTCTAAATTGCATGAATTAAACCTTAATCTAAGTTGCAGAATTGGAAACTAATCATTAACTACAGAAATGAAGTCCTAATTACAATTGCAGAATGAGACCTAATTATGTTGCAGAAATAATAGTTGCAGAATTGAAAGTCTGATTCTAATTGCAGAAAGGAAATCTAATTACTTTTGCAGCAATGAAAATCTAATTCTAACATGGAAATGAAACTGTCAAGGCTCTGTAATAGAAGGTTGTCAATCTTCTATGCAGGGGTTGACAACAAAACATAAAATGCAGGAAATTACAAAAAACAACAAATTCTGGAAATGACAGTCTGCAATAAATTGAAAGCTTTGCTGAAAGTGGGGATTACAACCAAATCATTAATCACAAAACATAAAATAAACTAATATTGCAAATATCATTAGTTGTTTACAAAGGAATGAAAGGACAAGTTCTACAACTCATTCTGCTACAGCAAAATCAGAATAAAAACTTGTTGTTAGTCCTCCTCCTAGGTCTGGAAGTGGCCAGCCTCTTTGTCCAGAAGAAGGTATGAGTCTCTCTCTCTTTAGATCTTACTCACACTCATTTACAAGCAATATGAAATAGAAACAATATACTTTATTGATGCAAACACATGATTACAATAATGCTGCTAAAAACTGTTACAAGACTGTAACAGTCACTTTCTGATTATAACCTATTACTGATTTCTCTATCTTCTATTCCCCTTACTCTCTACTACTTTCTTTTCTTCTCTACCTCTTATACCTAGCTCAACCTGAATGGGAGCCATATTTATAGATGTCCTAAGATCTACTAACAAGCTGAGAATATCTCAAAAGATCTAATCCTATTATGCTGCAACAATTCTAGGTTTTATCCTAAAAGAAGATCACACTTTGATCTTTCCATAAATGGTGGCTTTGGTCGGCAAGGATGGCAAAGTCAGATCTGAGATATTTCCCTTTATCCTTTTCAATATTTATTTCCCTTTTTCCAACGTCAAAATTCGGTCAATAAGTCAAAAAGCACATTCTGTTTTCATTCCGAAGATAAGTGGCTCATTTCGAAGATACTGCAATTCTCATTCCGAAGATCCGCTCATTTCGAAGACACTACAACTCTCATTCTGAAGATCCGCTCATTTCGAAGACACTACAACTTTCATTTCGAAGATCCGCTCATTTCGAAGACACTATGTTTTCTCATTTCGAAGATATCTGTTCATTTCGAAGAGACTTCGGAATGAACAAATGTGGGCTCCTTAAATGATTTTCTCTGCATTTCTTATGTGGGTTACTTCTCAGGATCAGATTCCAATGGTCTTCATCTCTTTCCACATGTGAATTCCATGCCTTGCCATTCATTGGTAGTTGGCTGGAATTTACATGGGAAAACCCAGTTTTTGCTGCACAATAACAGTTTTCTTGAACTGTTGCCAGATTTAGGTAAAATGAATGCTTGAGACATATCAAAACATGATTAGTGAAATGTTGTTATTAATCTAAGCATATCTCATTTTAGCAAGTCATAACAAAACAACATAAAACTTATACAAAAAGCTGTAAAAATCAGAATATAGTACTTCAAATACATTTATTATGCAAATAGTTAATACACAACATATTGAATTAACTTAACTAGCATATTAGATTAACATAAGAGTTTATAGGCAATTTCAGTGTTCAAAACATGTTATGATTGAGGCATTTTCAGGCCTCATCATTTTCCCCCCAACTTATATTGATGCATGTCCTCATGCATTCTGTTGGGCTATGGAATCACATATGTCCATGGTCAAATTCCATGACTTGTAAAACAACTTCTTGCCTATGTAAAATCCCCTGTTCTTCTGAAGGTCCCTGAGCCATTCTTCAAACTGTTCATCAGGTTGGGCATCTTCTTCAAAGTAGAATGGGACTGGAGTGATGATGGTGGGAGGCCTAAATCTGAGACCTATCCAATTATGTTGCATGAGTTCAATCAATTGTATTACTCCTTCTGCCCTTCTTCTAGACCATTCTAAGTTGATGGGGGAAATGGGTTCTCTTTTCTGCAAAGACATGGGAAGTTCAGCCCATCTGTTTCTACAGACTGATAATGCTGGAAAGAAATTGTCATTACAAAAATTATGGAATCTGTTCACACAGTCCCTTAAGTTTATCAAGTACATTCTCTTCACATCATCCCTGTTCATCATGGTGAAGTGTTGTCTTGTGATAATGGGGTGATTTGGCTGAATTGCTCTGACTAACAATTCAGCTCTTGTTTCAATCTCTTTATTCTGCCTTTTTTCTTGGTCCCAATAAAACTGATTCTGCAAGGTGGACATGAATGCCCTCAATTGAACATCTCCAATGTAGATCTGTGGATGAAACTCTACTTCTTCTAGAATAAAGAAACTATGTAAAAATAGCTCACACAGGAGATTTTTCTGCTCAAAAGGGCTGTCAAAGTATGCTTCCAGGAAATCTGCAATGGTGTCCAATTTATATGGAAGACCTGAACTAATCCTCATGACCTGCCATCTGAGGTATTTCTCCTTCAGAATAAGACTGTAAAATCTGGCTGGCCGTCTGAATTGGACTAAAAATTCAGCAATTTGACATAAGTCAGACACCTTTTCTTTCAATGCCTGAATTTTTGTTTCCTTGGCTTCTAGCTGTTTTGCTTCTAATTTGAACTTTTTAGTTTTAGTGGCAAGCTTCTCATACCTAATCATCCAGCTAGCTATGTCTGCATTGTATTGTTCTAAGGACACAGTATTAGGTGGTCTGACTACAGGTGGAATTCTAGGTAGCAGATCTATCTGAACCCCTTTTTCTGCCACTTCCACTGGTTGTTCATCTGTCAATAATTCTACTTGCACCCCCTTATGTGCTATTTCTATTGGGTTGTCATCAGATAGTAATTCTACTTGCACCTCCTTATCTGCTACTTCTACTGATGGTGTAACAGTTTGAAATACAGGGACATCAATAGGAGTACTTACTTGATATGTTTCATGCTGTTGCTTGGACCGTTCCTGTGCTGGTGACTCATCTCCAATGTTTTCTGCTGTGCTTTTTGCCAATTTTGAAGCATCTTCAGAATGAAAGGGTGCTTCTGAATGAGAAGGCACATCTTCAGAATGAAAAGGTGCTTCTTCAGAATGAGCTCCTATATCTGCCTCAGCAGAGTCATCTACCCTAGATAAATCCACAAGCAGTTGAGCTAAGTCATCTTCATCATTGGATACAGTTGGTTGTTTTTTAGACTGTGACAACTTCTCTTTCAGTTCTGCCACTTCCTGCTGTAACTCTGCAATTTTTCTTTCCTGCATCTCAATGATGTTTTCTTTCTCTGAAATCCATCTGGTCTGTGTCTTGACAACACTCCTTGCTGCTCTCAACTACTCTGTGATATCTTCCTCCTCTGTTTTTGCTTTAGAATCAGATGCAGATAAGTCAGCTACAGTAGGCTACTCAACAACTGGCTCTTCTTCTACAACATCTATTTGCTCCTATTCAGGAGGCTCTATGAAATTGTCTATAATTGCATCTACTATTTCTGTGGCTTGTTGAACTGTAGCCACCTCCAGATTATCCTGTCCAACCTCTTCCTCAATTATCTATTCAGGAAATTCTAGGAAGTTTTCAAGGGCTGGTTGTATCTCTGTGACATCTGGGCTGCTTTGTCCATCTTCTTGTTCCATGACCTGGTCTGTCATTTCCCTCAAGTGGAGTCTTGTAGACCTCCGAGTTCCAGATGCAAATTTCTTCTTTTTGCTCTATTTTTTGGTGACAGCAAGGGTTATGGGGTTAGTTTCAGATGCCTCTATTTCCCTTGTTGTTTCTTCCCCTGTTGGGCTAGGTGTTTCATTTCTCTGTTCTGACAAATCAGTTGCAACTTCAAAAAAATGGACCTTCTTCTATTTTTCTCTTCTGCTTCCAGTTCTAGATCCTCTTTTCTTTTGCCTTTTTGCTTGTGAAGTTGAAGGTTCTGGAGCAAGGTGTTCTACTGTTGCTATTGGGTGTGTTTCTTTTCTACAAACTCTAGCATCTTCTATAGCTTCTTTTGTAGCATCTTCTACAACATTTTTTAGTAGCTGTTTCTTCTTCTACAGCAACATCAGCAGTATTTGTTTCTTCCTCTTCATCCTCATCTCCAAAAATTACATCATTTAATGTAGAGTAAAACCTCTCAAAGCTCCTAGGGTTTCCTCTAAAATGGTGCTGGCAAATTAGTTTGATGAGACCATGGTGGCGAAGACTTCCTTTTCCTTCTTGATATCTTTTTGCCATGTTTTTTAATTCCTGGTGCAGATATAGGGGAAGATTTACCCTAACCTCTGGTTGTTGCCTACCATGTCTGAGATGATTTAAAATTTTGATATGATGCCCTGACAATAGTACATACTGCCCTTCATAGGTTAGAAATTTGATTACCCATGTGGCTACTTCATCCCAGGGTTCCTGGCCCTTTTACCCCCTTGCATGTGTTATTATGTGTTAAATACTCAGGTGCTCTATCATTTTCTTCCAAAAATTGATTAATTGTGTTTACCAATGTATTTTTGCTAGACCTAGAAATTGGAAGACCTTCTAATGGCAGCTCAATAATTTGACTCAAAACTTTAGGGGTTACCTCAATAGTCATGTCGTTAACGTGTGCCCGGTTGTTTCTGAACGTGTGGGTGAACATGCCAGCCAAGTCTTCAGAGGATCCATTAAATTTATCCAAAAATGGCATAAACCCTCCATCTTCAAAAATCTGCACCACTTCTAGATTTTCTCGGAGATGGGTGGTATCTGCTGGTTCCATTTTTGTTTTTCGCCCCATTTTCCTGTCTTGGTTCATCACAAACTGCTCTCTTCTGCCGCTATTCCTCTACTGGTTCTCTGGTTTCTGGTGGTTGCAACTTTGCAATTTCTCTATTTTTGTTCTTCGAAATGAACCGTAATCTGAGCACTGTACCTCGTAGTCATTTTGCGTTAGCAAATATGTCTTCAAAAAGAAGGGTGGCACGTATTTCTATTTTTTATTGAACACATGTCCATCAACGATTGCGTAGATGCCCTTGCTGTCAGATCCACCTTACTTGTTTTCTATTTTTTTGTTTTGCCTGCGGTCTCTCACGTGCATGTTTATCAGCATCAAAAATTGGTGGCGTACTATTGGTTACGTCCTTCGTGATTCTGGTATTTTCCAAATGGGTGCAAAAACAAATCATATGCTGACTGACACGTGTTCCTTTATCGTATGCATCAAAAGAATTTTCACTTGATTGTATTTCTTTCCTTCCTTGGATGCCACGTGGAGATATTTCATTGAATGTTCTTTCCGAAGATTATAATTTATTGTGAAAACAAAACTTCATTCCGAAGATTATGACTTCATTTCGAAGATTATGACTTCATTCTGAAGACGAGTCTTCATTCCAAAGATCATGCTTCTTTGCGATGTCAAATCCTCATTCCGAAGATAAATCCTCATTCCGAAGACAAATCCTTCATTTCGAAGACAAATTTTCATTCTGAAGACAAAGTTTCATTTCGAAGACAAATCTTCATTTCGAAGACAAAGCTTCATTCCGAAGACAAATTGTCATTCCGAAGATAAAGTTCATTCAAAATCATTTCAAAAAACATCACAAATTATCATTTCGAAGACAATTTCAATCCGAAGACAATACAACAATTAGTCTGAAGAAGATAGCAGGCACTATTTTTGGCATTCTTGTTTCGAAGATTAGGCAAAAATCAATATTCCCATTCTCAAAACATGTTTAAGTATGCCAACTCTTATGGATATCTTTTATGCTAATGGTTAATTGTTATATACTATATACCAATCATTTACAATGAATAAATGTAAGAAATACATACCTGATTAAAACAAGTTAATGCAAGTTTTTGAAATATGACTGCTTCTGTTGATGTTCTGCTGAGATTTTCTGCAACATTTCAAAACAAGTGCAGTTGGTGAATTTGTACAATGATGGTTCAAAAATTTTCAAGGTTATGCATGCCAAAAAACTGGTTTTCATGCATACCAACCCGGTAGTGCCTTGAAAAAGGTTTTCACTGCTGAGTTATTCATTTTTTTTTCTCTCTTTTTTTCTTTTTTCTCTTTTTTTTTTTCTTGATTCTGACTATGCCCATGAAGGAATTTCATGATTTCCCTGAAATCATGCCCATGAAGGAATTCATAATCAGAATTTATTCATCTTTTTGTTTTCTATTTTTTTGATTTTTTTGTATTTTTTGTTTTTTCTTGAAATCCATGATCATGCTGATTGTTTTGAAGTGGAAGAGGAAATTTCTTCCACCTATTGTGTATCCAAACTGTCAAGCTGCTGCAAGAATTCCTCTTTAGTCAAAGGTGTATGGTACACCCTGAGGCGATGTCCATTCACTACCAACTTTCTCTGTGACCCATCAATAGGAGATAAACGAATTGCTCCATTGTCAAATACCTCTTCAATCCGGTAAGGTCCAAGCCATCTAGTTCTCAGCTTTCCAGGGAAGTCCTCATAGCGAGAATCAAACAGTAAGGCCCAATCTCCTTGTTGAAGTTTCCTCTGCTGAATGTGACTGTCATGCCACAATTTCCTCTGCTCTTGAATTACTTCAGTTTGGTGTAGAGCATCCAACCTAAGTTCATCCAATGCATTCAACTGTAGAATCTTATCTGTTTGTGCCTGTGACAATTCAATTCCAATTTCCAATGTTGTGCGTAGTGTTAGTAGCTCAAATTCAATAGGTAAGAGGGGCTTTTTACCAAAGACTAGTTCATAAGGTGTGAATCCAGTAGTGGATTTCCAAGTAGTATTGTAAGCCCACACTGCTTCAGGTAATTTATCTAGCCAGTTTCTCCTATGAAAAGCTACTATTTTTGTTAAAATTCGTTCCAGTTCCCTGTTTGTTACTTCAACCTGGCCATTTGCTTGTGGGTGATAAGGTGATGATTTTCTATGTTTGATTTCATATAATTCTGTAAATGCTTCAATGACTTTGGATGCAAATTGGGGTCCTTGGTCTGTGGTGATAGACCGGGGAGCTCCAAATCTCTAAAAAATTTGAGTATACAAGAAATCAATGACCTTCTCTTCATGAGCATGTTTGAAAGCATGCACCTCTACCCACTTTGTCAAGTAATCAGTGCATACTAGAATATGCACCTTTCCCTGAGAAGGTGGATCAATAGGTCCTACAAAATCAAGCCCCCACCTCTCAAATGGTTCTAAAACCAATTGAGGCTGCAGTGGCATTTCATTTGTATGAGTGGGTTTCCCCATTCTTTGGCATGCATCACAATGCTTGATGTACTTTTTCACATCCTTGTGAAGAGATGGCCAATAATATCCTGTCCCTAAGATTTTCCTAATTGTGCTTTTTATAGAGTAGTGTCCACCTGAGGGTTCGTCATGACAAGCCCTAAGGATATCATACACCTCATCCTTTCGGATGCACCTACGTAACACATGGTCAGGACTGCACTTAAAAAGTATACCCTTAATCCATTCAAAAGAAGAACTCTGTTTGATCAATTGTGTTTTCTATTTTGAAGTGAAATGTGGAGGAACTTTCCCTGTGACCAAGTAATTGGCTATATCTGCAAACCAGGGTGATTGAACTGATATAGCAAATAATTTTTCATCAGGAAAGGTGTCTTCAACTAATTCCCCTTCATCCGTGTTCTGTAATCTGGACAAGAAGTCTGCTACAACATTAGATTTTCCTGGTTTGTTGATTATAGTGATATCAAATTCTTGTAGCAATAGTAACCAATGAATAATTCTTGCACTTACCATAGGCTTATTCATCAAATATTTAATGGTTGTGTGATCTGTGTGAATAAATATTTGATAACCTGTGATGTAATGCCTGAATTTGTTGATGGCATAAATTACTGCCAAGAATTCTTTCTCAGTTGTGGTATAATTTTTTTCAGCTCCTATCAAATTCTTGCCAATGTAGTAGATGGCATAGTGTTCACCATTGTCAATTTGTCCTAATGCTGCTCCAATTGCAGTATTGGAAGCATCAACCTGTATGTGAAATGGTAATGTCCAATTAGGTCCTCTTAACATAGGTGGAGTTACTAATTTCTCTTTCAGAGCTTCAAATGATTCCTGACACTTTGCAGTCCAGGAAAATTTAGAATCTTTAGTCAATAGGGCAAACATGGGATTGGCTATTGTGCTAAAGCTGGGAATAAACCTACGGTAAAAACCAATGTGTCCTAGGAAGCTTCTGACATCAGTCTGAGTTTTAGGAGGAAGAAGGTTCTTGATAATTTCCACCTTCTTTGGATCAACCTGGATCCCTTGAAGAGAGATGTGATGGCCAAGAACTATTCCTTCCTTCATCATCATAAAACATTTTTCTGGATTCAAGGATAACTGGTATGCTTCACAGTGAGTTAAAACTTTGTCAAGGTTTTCTAATGTAAAGTCAAAAGTCTATCCACATACTGTGAAATCATCCATGTATATCTCAACATTGTTGGTAGTCAGATCAGAAAAAATTGCTAAAACTGCTCGTTGAAATGTTGTTGGGGCATTACACAAACCAAAAGGTAAAACCCTATAGGCAAATGTTCCCCATGGACAGGTAAAGGTTGTTTTCTCTTGATCTTCAGGTGCAATCTGAATTTGATTATATCCACTAAATCCATCAAGAAAACAAAAGTATCTCTTTCCAGCAAGGGTATCTAACACCTGATCTATGAAAGGTAATGGAAAATGGTCTTTGTATGTTACTTTATTCAGCTCTCTATAGTCTACACATACTCTCATTTTTCCATTTTTCTTAGGAACTATAACCAATGGAGAGACCCACTGGCTATCAGAAATTGGGTAAATGAATCCTACCTCCAGAAGTTTTTCAATTTCTTCCTTTACAATATCCCTTAGGGCAGGATTCAGTCTTCTCTGAGGTTGTCTAACTGGCTTGACTTCTTCAGTATAAATTTTGTGGGTGCATATATCAGGGTGAACCCCTGACATATCTTTATAGTCCCAAGCAAAAGCATGGACATGCTTCTGCAAGACAACTATCAATTTGTCTTCTTCTTCCCTAGTAAGCTGGCTGTAAATGTTCAAAAATTTTCCTGGCTGGACTTCTATTTGTTTTGTATTTGGAAGGACTGAATTCACTTCTTCATACTTAGTGATCAGGGAGTTAAGAGGACATTGCTGAGATGGAAGGAAATAAGAAGTTTCTATTTTATTATTTTCTGATGGAAGCATATCCTGTATAGAACAGTGAGAAGGAAAAATCAGGTGATGGTGCCACCCATGTGGTAGTGAAACAGAGTTTTCCTGTGATAGTACAGATGTTTCACCTTCAGAATTTTGGTTCTCCTCATTCCTTAACAATTGCTGGATATTTTCTGCTTCCTCTTCTAACCCTTGTTCTTGCAGAACATTCATTAGGATAGTTTCATTTTCTAAATTTTCTGTGTCATGGAGGTCTTCCATGTGTTCCCTTACTACCAAGGTGGCTAGTGTGGAAATAACCTCCTCTGATTCTTCATCTGAATCAGGAAACCATAACTGACCTAAAAAATTGCTGGAGGGTCTTGCAGGAGGATACAGAGAGATCTGTTTTAGATCAATACCATTTGAAATAGTCATTTTTCTAGATCTGCAGTCTATGAAGGCTGCTGCAGTTGCAAGCCAAGGTCTTCCCAAAATGATGGGATATCCATGTGTTGAATTTCTTGGCTGTAAAACCAAAAAATCTATAGGGAATTCCCAAGAAGAAACTTCTATAGGAACATCTTCAATGATACCTTCAGGTTTTGCAACTGACCTATCAACCATTTCTAAAACTATAAATGTGGGGCTGAGATGTTTGAGCTGTAATTGTTTCATTATATCCTTGGTCATGACATTTATTGCAGCTCCTAGATCTACTAAGACATTTGATATTGGTACTGAACCTATGGTAACTGTGATAACTGGACTTCCTGGGTCACTATACTTTGGAGGTACTAGTTTTCCAGACAAGAGATCAACTATCTTTCCTTCAATCTGAACAGTCTTAGGAAATGCTTTCTTTTTTCTTCCTGCTCTTTTAATGCACAAATCTCGGATAGTACTTTTAATCATTGGTATATCCTTAATGGCTTGCAATAAGGGCAATGATATAGTTAACTTTTTAAGTTCTTTGACCAGGTCTGACTCAGAATTTTCTGTTGTGGTATTGAATCTTTCAGGATATGGAATTATCCCTGATGAAGGTAATTGTTCTGCCTGTGGTTCTATTTTTTCTTCTTCTTTCTCTATTGTTGGTTCAACTCTAACTGGTTCCAAAGGTTCTTGCTCTTCATTTTCCTTGCTTTTATTTGAAACAGGTTCAGGTACAACTTTTCCTGAACGAAGTTGGATGTTACTACAATCAATAACATTTATTTCAACATTGTCTTCAACTTCAGCCACATAGACAGGGGATGCCTGTCTCATGCTGTTTGGATTAGTGACTGATTGAGCTGGAAGTTGAGGTTGTTTCACCTATTGTGTTTGTTGTGGTTGGTTCTATTTTTCTTGAAAATTTTGATTAGGTGCAGGCAACAAATGTTGATTTTGACCTTGATTTCTTTGCTGCCTTGGATAGGACTGATATTGTTGATTCCACTATGGTTGATTTTGCATCCAATGTGGATTAGTCTGATTCTGATTCCAGGGTGGATTGTTTTGATTCCAAGATGGGTTGTTTTGATTCCATGATGGATTGTTTTGATTTTGATTCCAGGCTGAATTACTCCAATTTGTTTGTGGCCATTCTTGGGAATTTGTCCATTGAGGATAATTCCAAGGACGTTGGGGTGGTTCTGATTGTCCCCAAGGCATAGTACCAGGATTATGCCCCCAATTTGTAGGAAAACGAGGGGGATTTTGGTATTGAGAGAAATTTCCCCCTTGTTTTGGTCCAACATAGTTGAGTTCCTCAGTCTGATTTTCTAACACAGTTTTGAGTTGTGGTAGCAGGTGGCATTGATCAGTTGAATGCCTCTTTGAACAGATACTACAAATGGCTGAGATAGATGTTTTATTCAAAGGACATTCCTGCAAAGCATGTTTATTTCTACATCTTGGGCAATAAATTGCCAAAGGTTCTGTGTTTTTTGCTTTTGCAGACATTTCCCCCAAAGTTGTGTTTAATTGCACTAGAATATCAGTTTTAAAATTTGCAAGTTCCTCTATTAGTTCTTTCACATCAGTGCCATTTGTATTTTTTTTTCTTCTTCCTTGCTTATTGCGAGAGTAATTCCTGTAGAGATCCATAATTTCCTCATTACTGAGAGTATTTACATCTCCTCTTCCCATCAAATCCAATACGTCTCTGGATTCATCTTGCAATCCTCTCAAAAAGATAGTTTTGCATAACTCTGGTTCTATAAGTCCACATCTCCTTTGAACAAAGGAGAACCTATCAAGATAGTCTTCTAATGTTTCATCATCTTCTTGTTTAATCCTGAATAACTCATCTTTCCTGTTCCTTACACGGCAATACTCCTGATATTTGTCTAAAAACACAGTTTCCATTTGATCCCAAGTTCGGATGGAATTTGGCTCTAAACTCATGAACCAACGTAATGTTGAGTCCTTGAGTGTTGAGGGAAAGACCTTAAGTTTCTTATTGTCATTTACATAATCATAGGTTTGACACACTACCTTGAATTCAAACAAAAATTGATCAGGATCTTTAGATACAACACCTCGAAAGGTTGGAAGTATTGAAGGTGAAATAGTCTTCATGGGAGAGTTTTGTGTTGGATTCAAATAGATAGGATATTCAAATGTTCTGGAAGGTTGAGGAATATACTGATCATCTCCTTCATCATGGACATAGCCATGTTGGCCATCTCTATCTAGATTGCCTCCCTCTGCCATAGTTTCCTGTTCTCTGGGAACAGTTAATCCTATCCAAATTTCACTCTCAAGAGGTCCAAGACCCTCTGTTGATGATGAGTCTGATGATTCTTCTTTCTTAGGATGTTCTAATGATGGTGAAACTGGTGATTTTCCTTTCTTAGAATGTTCTAATGATGGTGAGACTGGTGATTTTTCTTTCAATCTTTCTGGTAATTCAAACACAGGTGATTCACCCCTTAGGCGTGAAGATCTCCATAATGGAACAAGCTAGGGATCCTTTTGGGTAATTCTACCTTTTTCATCCCTAGACTTACTCATTCATGTTTACTCTAAATGACATAAATTATATGTCAATAGTTGTTATTTTAACCAACTGTTCTATTCAGATTTTATCCTGAATCTTCATAGTTCAGTCTAACTAACAGCTATTGGACTGTTGTTACCTTCTAGCAACACAATTCCCTGACAACGGTGCCAAAATGATGCGTTGTCATTATACACATCATTAATTCTCAATGAATTTGTCAATCCAGGGCTGTGTACAAGGCTATCTACGAAAGAAGGGGTAAACAGGGTTATAACTTAGGTCAATCTAGAGCAACAGGTTTTATTGGTGAAACCGATTGTGTGGGGGTTTTAGGACATTCCTATCTCTAAATTGCATGAATTAAACCTTAATCTAAGTTGCAGAATTGGAAACTAATCATTAACTATAGAAATGAAGTCCTAATTACAATTGCAGAATGAGACCTAATTATGTTGCAGAAATAACAGTTGCAGAATTGAAAGTCTGATTCTAATTGCAGAAAGGAAATCTAATTACTTTTGCAGCAATGAAAATCTAATTCTAACATGGAAATGAAACTGTCAAGGCTCTGTAATAGAAGGTTGTCAATCTTCTGTGCAGGGGTTGACAACAAAACATAAAATGCAAGAAATTACAGAAAATAGCAAATTCTAGAAATGACAGTCTGCAATAAATTGAAAGCTTTGTCTGAAAGTGGGGATTACAACCAAATCATTAATCACAAAACATAAAATAAACTAATATTGCAAATATCATTAGTTGTTTACAAAGGAATGAAAGGACAAGTTCTACAACTCATTCTACTACAGCAAAATCAGAATAAAAACCTGTTGTTAGTCCTCCTCCTAGGTCTGGAAGTGGCCAACCTCTTTGTCCAGAAGAAGGTATGAGTCTCTCTCTCTTTAGATCTTACTCACACTCATTTACAAGCAATATGAAATAGAAACAATATACTTTATTGATGCAAACACATGATTACAATAATGCTGCTGAAAACTATTACAGGACTGTAACAGTCACTTTCTGATTATAACCTATTACTGATTTCTCTATCTTCTATTCCCCTTACTCTCTACTACTTTCTTTTCTTCTCTACCTAGCTCAACCTGAATGGGAGCCATATTTATAGATGTCCTAAGATCTACTAACAAGCTGAGAATATCTCAAAAGATCTAATCCTATTATGCTGCAACAATTCCAGGTTTTATCCTAAAAGAAGATCACACTTTGATCTTTCCATAAATGGTGGCTTTGGTCGGCAAGGACGGCAAAGTCAGATCTGAGATATTTCCCTTTATCCTTTTCAATCTTTATTTCCCTTTTTCCAGCGTCAGAATTCGGTCAATAAGTCAAAAAGCACATTCTATTTTCATTCCGAAGATAAGTGGCTCATTCCGAAGATACTGCAATTCTCATTTCGAAGATCCGCTCATTTCGAAGACACTACAGCTCTCATTCCGAAGATCCGCTCATTCCGAAGACACTACAGCTTTCATTCCGAAGATCCGCTCATTCCGAAGACACTACAGCTTTCATTCCGAAGATCCGCTCATTTCGAAGACACTGTGTTTTCTCATTTCGAAGATATCTGTTCATTCCGAAGAGACTTCGAAATGAACAAATGTGGGCTCCTTAAATGATTTTCTCTGCATTTCTTATGTGGGTTACTTCTCAGGATCAGATTCCAATGGTCTTCATCTCTTTCCACATGTGAATTCCATGCCTTGCCATTCATTGGCAGCTGGCTGGAATTTACATGGGAAAACCCAATTTTTGCTGCACAGTAATAGTTTTCTTGAACTGTTGCCAGATTTAGGTAAAATGAATGCTTGAGACATATCAAAACATGATTAGTGAAATGTTGTTATTAATCTAAGCATATCTCATTTTAGCAAGTCATAACAAAACAACATAAAACTTATACAAAAAGTTGTAAAAATCAGAATATAGTACTTCAAATACATTTATTATGCAAATAGTTAATACACAACATATTGAATTAACTTAACTAGCATATTAGATTAACATAAGAGTTTATAGGCAATTTCAGTGTTCAAAACATGTTATGATTGAGGCATTTTCAGGCCTCATCAATATGCTTCTTGGTATTCTTACAGTACTTGAGATAAGAACAAAAGAGGAACAAAATCCTCAGAAAGAAGTAGTATTCATAGAAATCAAGAAGACAAAGAGTAAGAAGTCAAAATAAAGCAATGATTCATCCAATGATGAAGAAGCAAATTATAGCAGAAAGAATAAGGATTCAAGAAGATCTAGAGATACAATATTTGTTAAATGTTTCAATTGTGGAAGGTATGGTAATTATGCAACTGACTATCAAGAAGCTAAGAATAACAATGATGAAGAAAAATAGGATCACAAGAACAGGGAGTCAGAAAGATATAGACACCAAAATAGAAGCAAGGATGGATAAAATAGACAAGGAAAGAATTTCTTCCAAAGGCAAAAGAGGAGCTATTGTGTGGATAAGGCAAGTAAGTACTCAAGTAATAGTGATGCTAGTTTTTTAGATAATAATAGAGATGAAGTCTTATTTATGATTGAAGAAAAAGAACAAGTTAAGAAAAGGAATCCAATAATTCTTAAGTTTTTTAGATGTGGTAACTTTGGACATCTTGAAGATAATTGTACAAAGGATGGTTATAGTTTTAGTGATGATGAATATGAGGATGCACTTGAAGGACCAAATGAAAACCTTCTAATGGAATTAGAAGAAGTAGGTGACCCCATAGAAGACAAGCCAATAGAAAATAAATATGTGGACAAAGGTAAAAAAATAGAGTATTATTCAGAGAAATATGGATATGATCTCAAGGGAGAGCTTATTTATGCTCTTGAAATAGTAAAGAAGGTAAGAAAGCAAAACTCTAAAATTGAAATTCAATTTCAATAATGTGATGAAGAGAGAATATTGCTTATAGAGGATTTAGAAAAATCAAATGCTAAGGCAAAAAGGTTCAAATATAAGTTAGAAGCAAATATCTTAGAATGTGAAAAATCAGCACAAGAAGTGGCACTACTAAGAGAATATTTAGAAGACTCCAAATTCAAGCTAAAAGGGTTCAAAAATAGCTCAAAGAACTTGGATAAGATCATCAAGATACAAAAGCCTACATCAAGCAAAATAGATCTTGGATTTGAACAGGTTCAAAAGAAATAGGAAGGAAATTCAACCTCAAGTTTTGTATGAGAAGATACTTTAGATTAAGACACTTCAGAAGAAGGCAGCGTAAGATAAAGTGATACGTCTGAGGATGATTTGAACAACAAAAAGTTCAACAAGGACAAGAATAATATACAAAGAAGATACATATGGAACATCAATCATAATAGGTCAAGAGAGACTAAGAGACCAATGAGGTCAATACAAGAAAACTTCAATGGAATATATTTTTCAATTCATAGGCTTGGACACATGGCTTCATAGTGCAAGACACATAAAATACAAAAATATGGGAACAAACAACTTTTCCATGGGTATTGCTACTCATGTAATCAGTTTGGTCACAAGGCAATTAATTGTAGGGTTCATGATAGAAGAGGATATGGCTTCACTAGGAGAAATCCTAAGACATTTGCACCTCCAAGGAATAATAACATTAAGTTTTATAAGTGTAATAATGATGGTCACACAACAAAGTGGTGTAGAGCATATATTCCCAAATCAAGTAGGAACGGGAAAAATAACATGGATATGAACAAGAATAGGAACAGGAACAAGAACATGGACATGGAAAAAAATAGTTAGAGGAATCAAAAGGATAAGATAAGAAGAAAAGAGGATAAATGTAAAGAGCAGTGCTTTCTAGGAGTAGAAATACTTCCACCAAAGAATTAACCACCTCAAGATGAGGTGGGAGAGGGGCTAAGCTAAGAGGCTCATGATTAGCCTTGATCCCCAAAATTGATGTCAAATGGGGAGATATTTTAGTAAGGGGGAGATATTTGGTATTTGATAAAAGAGGATAGAGCATTGAGCCAGGGGGATCAATGTCCCAGGGGGAACATAACAAAGGAAATATCAAGTTTTCAGTAAAAATAAGTTGGGTTGCCATCAAAGACAAAGGGGGAGATTGTTGGACATTTTGAGTTCATAAGATTTGTCATTGACGTCAAGATAGAAATATGGCATTGTTGATTTATGTCAAAAAATGAATTTGTCATTGATGCCAAGAAGCGAATCACCACTGATACCAAATGGTTGAAAGGTGCAAGTTAAAATACATCATAGCACACCTCGTAATATTATGAATGATAGATTTGAATGGTTTTTATTAAAACCAATGGTGGAAATTTTAATGGTTTTTATTAAAACCATTAAAATTGCCACCATTGGTTAACCAATGGTGGTATTTTTAATGGTTTTTATTAAAACCATGTGGACAAGTTGCAAGATTTTTCTAAAAACTAAGGATGCCCTAAAGTTTGGTTTAAAAAACCAAAGACCATTTAATTATTAAATTATAATAATTAAATTCTTCAAAATAATTTAATTTATTATATTTAATAAATTAAATAAAATAAAGTTTGGGCGCTTTAATAAATTTTGGGCACATACTATAAAGATTGAGCATCGGGTTATTCGCGGGTAAGGTTTTCACCTCTTCTGTCGACATCATTGTGTTCTCACCGTCAATGTGAAGAAACAAAGGCACATGGTATATAAATACCATAGCCTTCTCAAAGGTTAAGCATCCTCTCATCCACCAAAATAATTGATCTCCGAGCTTTGCAAAATTTCTCCTCATGAAACAATAGTTTGTGTGAATACTTAGGGCATCGTGAGAGAAGAAGCCAAGACATGTCTTGTGGAAATCAAAGGGTGCAAGGGAGTGGAGGCTCCAATGGAGCACATGGCTCCACGTCATTGGGAGCCAAGGAGAAAGTGCTAAAGTAGAGAACCACTTCGTGCAAAGCCAAAGTGGTAACATTATTTTATTTGATATTTGATGTTTTGACTTAGGCTAAGTTTAGACTTAGGAGAAATAAGGAGGTAAATAGTTTTATTAGTGCCTAAGTTAAAAAGGAATTTTGTGGGTTTTACAAAAGTGTTTGATGAAATTTTAATTGGTGGATAAAATCTCTTTTACCTTAGAAAAAAAAATATTAGTTATTGCATTATTTATTAAAGGTTTTATCTTTAAAATGCAATAATAAAATAGGGTGTCATAAGTAGAAAAGTAGATTGATTTTTGAAGAATAAAATTCTGAAGTGGCTTATGACAAATATTTTTGATTGAGATCAATTTGTGATGTCCTAGGGTTTTGAGAAAATTATTGTGGTGTTGGATATTATTTTAAGATTGGAGTAATAAGATGTATTCATGAATTATTATATGCCTTGTCTTGTTAACTAACCTTCTTGAGCTTGGCAAAGAAGTGTTTTTATTGTTGTGGAAGTTTCTTGAAGTTCCTTCATCATAAAGAAAAGGTATGAGCACATTATTCCATAGTTTATTTGATTGAATGGTTTTCTGAAAAATGGTTTGGAGTGAAAATGACTTGATTAGGGTTTCCTATTGAGTATGTTGAATTAATGCTTCAAGGTTTTATGGAATAAAGAATTGTTGTTAAAACCTTGTTTGTTAAGCATTGCTTTTGAAGCCATTGGTTGTGTGAAGAATTTGAACTAGGGTTTGAAAAGAACATGAGTATCATTGCTATGTGAGGATTGTTTTATAAGCATTGTTTTTTAAGTGATTTTTTAAGCAAAGAACTTGAACTAGGGTTTGCAAAGATCATGATTATCATTGTTGTGTGAGATTGGTTGTTGAGCATTGTTGAAAATATTTTGAGTTGGTTTTTATATGCTTGGAATAGGGTTTGTGAGAAAGGGATGTTTCATTGAGTGATTGGTTGAGTAGAGGTGGTTGAGCCTAGTCAAGTGGATATGTGAAGTGATTGTTCAAGTTTCATAAAATAAACTATTCTATATTCTGAGTTGAGTTGAGAAAATGATTGAGCATTGAGTTGAATTTCAAGCATATTGAGTCTCTAAAAATTCTCCTTATATTTCTAAGAGAGTGATTGAGCATTGTGATGAGTATAGAGCATATTGAGTCTCTAACAATTATCTTTATATTTCTATGAGATTGGACAAGTTATGTGTGGACTTGTTGAGTAGATTTGAGGTAATTATTTGAGGAGACTTGTGGACTTATTTTGTGTGAGCTTTTGTGGAAGCTTACAATATAGTTTTGGATAAGTTCTTGAGATGACTTAATGAGTAAATTTGAGCAAGTTATAGAGAGGACTTGTAGAGTATATTTTAGCAAGTTCTAGAGAGGACTTGTAGAGCATATTTGAGAAAATTCTAAAGAGGACTTGTAGAGCATATTTGAGCAAGTTCGAGAGAGTACTTGTAGAGTATATTTGAGCAAGTTCTAGAGAATACTTATGGAGTATTTTTGGACAAGTTCTAGTGAGAACTTGTGGACAAATTAGTGTGAGCTTTTGTGGAAGCTTGTAAGGCATCTTTGAGATAAGCCTTTTAGAAGACTTGAGAGCAAAGTTGATTGATTTGTTCAAACCTTGAGTTAAGGTTCAGGGAAAATATAGAAGAGTTGATTCAAGCCTTGAGTTAAGGCTTAAGGATATAGATCAAGATAGATTTTATGATAGACCAAAGGACTGTGTTTAGTGGAAATTTGAGGACAAATTTTGGTGTAGATTTGAGGATAGGTTTTTTCTAGACCAGAGACAGATATTGAGCAAATTTATGCTAGACTAAAGGATTGTGTTTAGTATAGATTTGAGACAGAGCTTTGGATGTGACAGAGTATATAAGAGAGTAATATCCAGTGGATAGAGATCCATTAGCCATGATAGTGAGGACAGGTCTTCTGAGTGAGGACAATATTCTTCATTGGAGAGATATCCACAAGCCATTTCAGTGGAGGTAGTAGTATTCTAAAGGATCACTAGCCAGAGTAGAGGAGAAGGAGTTATCCTATGGATAGAGATACATGAACACGATTTAAGGGATTGGTATCTTATTTGGATAGAGGTCCATAAAAATTTTAATATGGAAATGATTCCCAAGAGATTGATTGAGAAAATTTTAGTGAAATATTTTCTCCGTGGAGTAGCCCACATTGGGTGAACCACGTAAATTATGGTGTCTCTATTGTGTGTGGTGATTTTTGCATTACTTTGATTACTGCTATTGATATTTATATCTATACATTGCATAATATTGATTTGAAAAGAAAAGTAAAAAGTGGTCTTATACTGTTCACCCCCTCTCAATATAAAATTATGTTCTTAAATTGGTATTAGAGTGGGTTCCTTCATAAGAGTTTAATATCTTGAAGGAAAATATAACAAGAACATAATGGATTCTAATAATGTGTCCTTAGATAATTCAACACCATTATTTGATGGAAGTGACTATAAATATTGGAGTACAATAATGAAGATCTACCTTATGACACTTTGCAATGAAATTTGGGAAGCAAATGAATTTGGATACGATCCTTTAATTAATCCTCCTACAAATAAGAAAGGTAAGCTCCTACAATATTACAATTCAAAATAAATGAATACACTTTTGAGAGGTTTGCATAGAGTAGAGTCTATGAAAGTTATGCATTGTTAAATTGCAAAATAAATGTGGTATAAACTACAAAATATATATGAAGAAGATAAGTGTGTCAAGAAATCAAATATGCAAAATATCAAATGAAAATTTGAAGAATTAAGAATGAAGGTTGAGTAAAATATTAGTACTTATCTACTTCAAATTGATGAGGTTTTTAATGTTATGCAAGGTCTTGGAATGAAGACCGATGAACCAGATGTTTGTGATAAAGTGTTAAGAACTTTTCCAAAAATATTTAGTGAAAAGGTTTCTACTATAGAAGTGTCAATGGGTGGTAATACTTTAACAAGAAATATGTTGCTTGGTATTTTTACAAACACATGAGATAAGAATAAAAGAGGAACTAAATCCTCAAAAAGAAGCAAAATTCATAGCAATCAAGAAGAAAAAGGGTAAGAAGTCGGAATAAAGCAATGAGTCATCCAGTGATGAAGAAGCAAATTATGGCAGAAAGAATAAGGATTCAAGAAGATCTAGAGATACAAGATCTGTTAAATGTTTTAATTGTGGAATGTATGGTCATTATGCAACTGACTATCAAGAAGCTAAGAATAACAATGATGAAGAAAAATAGAATCACAAGAACATGGAATCAGAAAGATATAAGTACCAAAATAAAAGCAAGGATGGACAAAATAGATAAGGAAAGAATTTCTTTTAAAGGCAAAAGAGGAGCTACTGTGGGGATAAGGCAAGTAAGTAATCAAGTTATAGTGATGCTAGTTTTTCATATAATGATAGATATGAATCCTATTTATGATTGAAGAAAAAGAACAAGTTAAGAAAATGACTCTAGTAATTCTCAAGTTTTTTAGATGTGGTAAATTTGTATATCTTGAACATAATTGTACCAGGGATGGTTATAGTTTTAGTGATGATGAATATGAGGATGCACTTGAAGGACCAAACGAAAACCTTCTAATAGCATTAGAAGAAGAAGTAGGTGATCCTATAGAATATAAAACAATAGAAAATAAAGATGTGGATGAAGGGAAAAAAAATAGAGGAATATTCAGAGAAATATGGATTTATCTCAAGGGAGAGTTTATTTATGCTCTTGAAATAATAAAGAAGGTAAGAAATAAAAACTCTAAACTTGAAATTCAGTTTCAAGAATGTGATGAAGATATAAGATTGCTTATAGAGGATTTAGAAAAAACAAAGGCTAAGGCAAAAATATTCAAAGATAAGTTAAAAGCAAAGATATTAGATGTGAAAAATTAGCACAAGAAGTGGCACTACTAAGAGAAGATTTAGAAGACTCCAAATTCAAGCTAAAAGGGTTCAAAAATAGCTCAAAGAACTTGGATAAGTTCATCAAGATAAAAAATCCTACATCAAGAAAAATAGGTCTTGGATTTGAATAGATTCAAAATAAATGGGAAGGAAAGTCGACCTCAAGTTTTGGAGGAGAAGATACTTTAGATGAAGACACTTCAAAAGAAGGCAATGTAAGAGAAAGTGAGACATTTGAGGATGAGTTAAACAACAAAAAGTTCAACAATGATAGGAACAATGCACAAAGAAGATACATATGGAACAATAATCATACTAGGTCAAGAGAGACTAAGAGACCAATGAGGTCAAGACAAAAAAACTTTAATGGAAGATGTTTTTCATATCACAAGTTTGGACACATGGATTCATAGAGCAGACCACATGAAAGACAGAAATATGGGACCATACAACTTTTCCATGGGCATTTCTACTCATGTAATCATTTTGGTCATAATGTAATGAATTGCAAGGTTCATGATAGAAGAGGATATGGCTTCACTAGGAGAAATTCTAAGACATTTGCACCTCCAAGGAATAATAATATTAAGTTTTATAAGTGCAATAATTATGGTCACACAACAAAGTGGTGTAGAGCAGATATTCTCGAATCAAGCAGGAATAGTAACAAGAACATGGATATGAATAGGAATAGGAACATGGTGTAGACACCTAAAATATGTCATGTCAAGACAAGGAAACATGAACAGGAACATGGCTACGGTTCAGACTGAATAGTCCAAGGAGCCCAAAGATATAGTACCCCTTTGAATTAGGGTAAATATATAGTGCATTTTTATAGTGAAGCACTATCAAAATAGTTAATGAAGCAAGCATTGGAGTTTAGAGTAGCGAAGCCTTGTCGAATTGTGTATTAACTTGAGTGCACTAAGAGAGATTTGTTGCTATCCTTTTGCCAACCTAAGCATCATGACAAATTAGGCCATGGATGCCCTAAGGAGCTAGAATGCCAAGAAATGCTAATTCAGGAAAATGGAGGCCCTATTCAACAATTCAATCACCAAATATGTTAGAGGACATTGAGGCAACCCTTGATCATCAATTTTACAAGGAGGATTAAGCCCACTACCCTTGAAATTGGAGGGCAAACTACTTGGTTGCTCACCATAGCTTTCAACCATGGTTTATAGTGCAGACCACTCATCATAGTTGTGATTTGCAATGGGTGTAAGATCTCCTTACTCTTTATTTTTTAGTATGTTTAGCTAGGTTATATTAATAATTTTAGCACTTTATTTTGTAGCTTAGAGACTGTGATTGACCGGATTACATATTTGAGTAGATTTACTTCATTATAGCATTTATGACATTAATGGCTTCTTACCATGCTTTCATGTTTCATTTCACATAAGTAGGCCATTAGATAGCTATATTGTTCTTTTATGAATATCTAGGAATCTTTATCGATTTAAAATAGATCTAATATGTTTTGTATGCTTTCTTGATTTCACATGTTTATAGCATATTTGTGTTCAATTTCCTCAAAGGACCTCATCATGAGAGGTTCCCAATGCTTTTAATGTTTCTCTATTATTTCTTGGCTGTAGGAAAGCAGGTTCAAAGGATATTTAATCATTTAATTCCTTCCTCATCATGAAGAAGAGGGCTAACTCCACCCTAGAGCAGTTTGTGACTATTTGGAAAAGCATTAATAGTGTGCCTACCCCGTTAGGGGCCTTGGAATTGTATCAATTGTATCAAAATTTTGGGTGACCCTAAGAGGGACATGATTGTAATTGAGATCCATTTTCAATATTAATAAAAGAAACATTCATTTTAGTATTATATATAATCTTGTTTGTCATTTTATGCTTTCATGTTGGTTTCGATTGATGCATAATATAGGTGCATGCTTTTTGGGATAAGTCAGAAGGAACATGGTGTAGATGCTTTTTGGGATAGGTCAGAAGGTAATCATGGGGGAGTCACCTATGACCCTTGAATTCTCGACACTGCTTAGCAGGTAAGGATTTATGAATGCCATCATAGATATGCTCACAGCTACTTCGGAGGTGTCATTAGAGGATCCTCATACTCCTATCAAGGAGGAAGAACCTAGCATGGTCATGGATGCATTTGAGTGTATCATACCATCTTCATCCATCATGTCACTAGATAGTCCTCATGAGTATGATGGTGAATATGAAGAGCTTATAGAGGCTAGCATTACGATGTTTCCCACCATAGAGTCTATTGAGGATCTAGGTCAACTTTTCATCAAGTCTCTACCTATGGATCCTATCCTGGAGACATCGTATGAGTATGAGGAAGGTTTAGTTATCATGACTAACATAGGACAACCTCAGTATGTTGACGAATTACCTATGATGCATGCAATTATGGAGTCTTCTCATGAGTTTGTGGGAATGGTTGACATTAGGCTATAATATTCGGTGATTTATAATCATATAGAGCTGAAGATGGGGTAATCCAATTGTGTTTCCATATTTCCAGGGCTGGAACCTTAGGAATTAGTAACTCTTGACTCATTTCTCATGGTGCCATCTCAAGAGCACAAACAGTTAGATTCCTCACATCAGATTGGGGGTACCAAAAATGACACAATTCAACACAATGAAGTGAAACAACAACTTGAGCTAAGTCATAGGCATGAGCATGTGGGTAGCACTGATGGAGCATGTCATCAAGAATATTCCATGTCAACTCAAACGAAGGACATAGGTGATTTGAAATTACCTAATAGATCCATAACATCCACTTTTCTATTTTATTCAAATGATAAAGGTATTTTGAATTAGTCATTGGAAATACATATGAACTCTTTGTCAGTCTTGTGATCCATGCTAGATCATCTAGAACAAATGGAACATTGTATGGATGAGAAAGATAAGGTATTACATTTTATCATGAACCATTTTAAAAACCTAGGATCAGAAAAGCAACCCTTGATTGAGGCCAAATCACTTCTTGTGCAAGTACAGGAAAAACCTCAGCAAAATCGGGAGCCCATGCGGCCAACCCAACCATTGGATTCTCAAAGTAAACCAATGTGGGTCAATAGCCCAAAAAAGTCATAGCATAGGGGGAATCCTTTAAAATATTCTATGTATGACATATTTTATAAGATACGAGAGGCTAAGGTTATCACCGTACCTGATATCATCCCTTTAAAACCAAATAGAGCTAAACCTATGGGTTATAGGGAGCATCACTATTGTCTCTATTACCAAATAGAGGGTCATGGCATTTGAGATTATCGTTAATTTAAGATTATGGTGCAACATATGATAGATATTGGGGTTTATCATGTAGATGGTTCTCTCATAGTGCCCCAACATGATGAAGTGGAGGTCAAACTTCCTCATGGGTGACCCTAGAGTTGTCAGTCGCCTCGTAAGCTAGATAAGCCAGTGCAACGAGTAGTTTCATTTTATATGACTACTTTAAATTTGTTTTAAAAGTTACACGAGGCAAATGTATTCATATTGCCAAAATTCAAGCATAGGGCATCCAAGGCTGGGTGACCTGATGGGGGTCCCTTTTATGTGTATCATCGAGTCCATGGACATGACATTCAGGGTTGCCATTCATTTAAGAGAGTCATCCAAGACCTAGTAGAATGGGACACGATCCATGAGGATGGTTCTCTCATTCACCCTTGCCAAAGCTAGGCACTATGGTGAGGTCTATTCTTCACCTGAGAGATTTTATTTCTGTCACTCTTCCTAAACAAGCCGATTACCATTTAGTGAATAGCATGTACATTGGGGGTCTTCAAGGTAGCATACCTTTCCCACCAGACACACCAAATTTGATAAGGAAAAATGAGGGATCTATATGTATCACACCTTCCTCACCATCATCAAGTGGCACATACACTAGTGGTACATAGGGCAACATACACTCCCCAAAAGGCTCCAAGGGTTCCTAAAAACCACTTGGTCATGTCATTCAAAGTCCTTGAGAGTTTTTCAAAACTACTCGATCATCCTAAAAGGGTCCAAGCTCATCTATGAGTAGTTTGGTCAATAAAAAGGTACCAAGAGTTTCTTAAAAAATGCTTGGTCAACCCAAAAGCTCCAAGGATTCTTAAAGATCACTTGGTCATCCCAAAAAGTCCCAAATGTTCTCATAATCCCTTTGGTCAAACCCAAAAGGCTCTGAGGGTTTGCTTAAAATCACTAGGTCATCCTAAAAAGCTCTAAGGATTTTGCTAAAAAATTGGTTAGTCAATTATAAGGCTCCAAAGGCATGTACTCACCATTTGGTCAGATATGAGGCTCAAAAATCATAAAAATTATAAAATCAATAAAATCCAAAAAAATTGGTAAAGCATAAAATCCAAAAACATTTGCATTTGCATTATGTATTTTCATTCACACATACATTCATGTCATTACATTGCAAATAGGAATTTATCATCCATTGCATTCCATATTAGAAGGCATTGTGCTATCAGTCTTACAAATGACACCATGTTTATGTTTCAATAATGCGCCTCTGCATTTATCATAATCCATCAATAATGTGAGTAATATGTTTTTCAACACAACCTATAATGTTGCTATGAGAGATATACTCAGGTTTTTCGGTCACCCAACCATACCTAGAGGTCTTATCAAGAGTTTTTAGAAAGCTTGCTTTGCTTTTGTAGCTAAGGTCCAAATTAGTATAGCCCTTAGCATATCAAAATTCTATCACTAATAAAAAAATTAAACAATCCTAATAAGGACTAGGGGAATATGAAAGCCATGAAGCAGGACCGGGTATCTTGAATCTAAAAGAGTTATTCTTGCTTATCCCTCTATGCGAATAGTATGGGAAATTTTGGTAGTTGGAAAAAGTAAAAGTATATTCCCTAATTAGAATCCCTTGCTTACGATAAATGAGCAATATCCCAGAGTGATATCTCACATCAATCCTCAATATTGATACCATAGATCGATTCATATATCGACATCCTAGATAGATATCCCATATTTATATCATAAGATCGATATCCTCAATCGATATACTAGAAAAAAATTCCCCAAAGTAAATCCCCAAAGGGAAGTTTTTGAAGAAAATTATCACATGTAAATGCCAAAAAGTGAAGATCAAATGAAGATCAAAAAATAGGCTCAAGTGAAGATCAAATCAAGTTCAAATCAAGATCAAATGAAGATCATAAATCAAAGTTCGAGTGGAGATAAAATGAAGATCAGAAATCTAGTTTGAAGAGAGATCAAATGAAGATCCAGAGATAGTTTAGATCTAGAAAAAGAATCTAATCCCTTGCTTCACTACACATATGAGCAAGTATCCCAAAAATTGAAGGATAAAAAGGAATGAGCCTAAATCCTTAGAATTATCAACACTATTGTACCTTACGCACGATGATATATATGATACACTTGCATTTTTCTTGTGTGCAAACCAAGTGTCCTGCATTGCCTAGTGGCTTAGTCGAACTAAAATCTAAACTTTGCATTGGATAAGATATTTGTGGACCCCTATCTTAGCAATGGGTTGAAATAATCCTACCTGACATTGGGGAACACTTGTGTCTTCTCTTAATATATTCATGTGTACACATGAGGATAATGAATAGTTAGGACCTATCCTAGCAAAATCCTTGCACTTCAAAAGTCTAGTGTGGTCAGTATGCAAATTTTGATAAGTATACTAGGGTGTTTGAGCCTCATGGAAAACCTCAAAAATCTCTCTAATAGCAACAAATTTTAAATATCACAAACCATCAAAAGTAAAAGTCATTTCAAAACATCAAATTGCAAAGTATCCAATAAGTGATACATCATTAACAGTAAGCACAATCAAGATATAGGATAGATACCATATGGATATCAAAAATGATATTTAGACGGCCATTGACTATATCGTGCATATCATTCAAAATTGCAAAAATAAAATAGAATGACATATTGCATCATTCGCATCATAACATTGCACATCATTGCATTTCATATATGGGTTATTAATTGATAAAATTCTTATTATGAGGATTTCCAATTATATTCATAATTTCTACATATTATGTGGTGTCATCCATTAGATTGTTAAACACATATTGCATTCATTCCTTATGTTTTAAGTGATTAAAACATACAGGTTCATTTATAGTAGATTACCATCATGTAATTAAAGCACTACATACATTAATGCATATAATAAAGCAATATCAAATAGGCATTAAAGAGATAGAATTGCATCCATATGCATCCATCATAAATAGCACATATAAATATTTATATCACTGCATATCATCATCATCATAAATAAAGTAAGCTATCTAGTGCATGTCATACATACATCACATCATATAGCATCAAATTAACATAAGCATTGCATTCATGTGCATAACATAAAAATAAAATTAAAAACATACACAAGTGCACATAATGAGCCAAAATGATCAAATATCATATAAATGTGTGTGTGTCCAAAATGAGTACATAAAGTATATCAAAAATGTTCGTAGGCTACATCCGTGTAGTTCCTCAACCTTACACACAAAATAGTACATCAAAATAGCAACCCATGTGTATGCTATGGAGGGCCTACAGCCCCATATGGAGAGTCACCAATATCACCTTTGTCATCCCTGTGCCTCCCATGCGAGCTAGAGCCATGTGTACTAGAGGACCTATGTGTCCTATCAGTCCTATGAGTCCTGTGACTCGAGCTCATGGATGACTACCCTATAGTATTGGATATGGTCCAATAGGACCCTGAAGCATGTGGATCCTTTGGAACCTACCCACCTATTAGTCTAATCCATACCTCCAGCTGAGAGATGCGAGCTACCCTCTCATTGCATAAATAATTCCCCTCCTATACGAGGGAAGTAAGCTACCTAATCTCATACATAAGGTCATGGCCTCTGGTAGTCTAAGTTCTGGTGTTGAAGGTGGTGCCATGATAGCACAAGAAGATGATGGATTGCCTCTATGAGCTTGGGACTAATCCAAGTCCCTCTCTTCTATAGCCACTGCTTGTCATACCTCTGCTAGCTCAAGTACTCTTGTCAGCTCCTGAACTCACCCCTATACTATTGTAGCACACTCTGTTACAACTATGGACTACTATTGGGCCTCCTAAAGTTTCCTCTCCCTATCAAATAACTTCACCTCTAACATGGTGATAGATGTATCATGTTGTAACTGCTGAGACTATAGCCTCCCAACCTGGCTCTACAAATCTACTACCTAGGCTAGAAGCTACCCTACCTCACTTTTTAGAGGTACCTCACCCTCATCTAGACCCTCATCCTTAGCCTCCACTAGTGGTGCATCCTCTACACCCCATCTACCCTTATTCCATGAACGCACATTGTGCCCCTATGTATTAGCCTTTGCCACCTCCTCAACCTGATTGAGAGGTCTAGATACCTGCCACTAAAGTAGGGACAACCATGTATCATACACTGGGGTGGTCCTAACAATAGAAACTCCAAACTCCTAGAAATCATCTATAGTGTCACCCAAAGTTGTAGGTAGCACCCACTACAGATCAGTCTCTAGAACTAGCTGCCTATAGATAATAGGCAGCTCTAGAATGCATTATACCATGCCAAACTATTACAGGACCTACGAGTAGAATTGGTACTCATAGATCTTGGTCTTGCAGCCAAGTAACAATATATCCCATTGATCCTGGTGCAACTACTTGCCAATATTTTTCCACATAGGGTAATCCATGTATGGATGCCACTCAATGTCCCTAGGGCTCAGTGTTGCAAACCGGCTAATGTAATAATCAATGTCCCCTGCATGGAACCTGCTATGTAATCCCTCCTCCTCGTGAGGCCAACATGCCGCATAGCACTGGCATATGATAAAAATAGAAGTAATAACTAGAGGTAGCTCTACAGGTCACTCGATCTGGATGTGCTGCAAACCCTAGATATTTAGGAGTAGACTGCAACTGATGCCTAATCAGCTCCTGCTAGTAATCTAAAATAGCTCTTAGTAGAGCTGGCATAGTAATGCACTCCCTCAAGCTAGGAGCAATGACTTAGATGTAGAGCTATGAATGAACCTCCTTACATAGGCCAAAAGGTTCTAGTGGATACTCACGCCCAAGTAGTATGGGAGGACAATATGAATGATCAAGTGCATGAACACTGCCTTTTTGATAGGGAAGATGTGCTCCCCGTACCATTATCCGATGTGCACACCTCTGTGGTCCATCTTACACTGAGCCTCATCGCTCTGATCATCAAAGATAGCAGTGCAAACTACCTCCTTTATCCCACTATAGGAGGAGGTGATGGCATCACTATCAATAGGAATCCTAAATATCCTGTAGATGTCCTCGAGTGTAATTGTCATTTCACCCATCGACAGGTGAAATGTGTTGGTCTGAGAATTCCAACTCCAGGCCAACGTAGTCATGTAAGATTGATCTACCCTAATAGTGGGTAGATCCAAAACATAGCCGAAGCCTACAACTCTAAACCACTCCCACTTCTCGTTAGTCAAAAGTGGGCAAAGAGTGTTAAGGAGCTCTAGCTCCCTCGCTCTAGAAGTCAATCTCTGCAAAGAGATATAGTATAAGGAAAAATATAACTAAAGGCTAATTAAATAGCTAAAAATAACCTAAAAAGAGATAGATCAAGTAGAAAATAGCTAACAATACAAAATTATTCTAAGAATGGTCAAAAATTTTAAAAATACATCTCATAGGTGCAATAAAATGGCATTAATTACCAAGAAAATCATAAATAAATTGAAAATTTTGAAAAATTTCACAAAAAAAGGGAACCATAGGTCAAACTCGTGGTCCACCCAACAGTCAAATTTTTTATTGTTGTAATTCAAACCTAAATGCAGTTGATACCTATGGTCCCTAATCGATTAAAGGGGAACCGCAACTTGCAGTTGCGGTCTAGGGAAACGACCCATTCTAGGTCTTTTCCTAGCCAAAAAACAAAAAAAATAATTAAAATTAATCTAAGCTAGCCTAACCTAGGGTGTGGTTCATTGCCAATAGTTTAGTGTGATTAATTAACCAATTAATTAATTTGGTTCATTTTATTGGTAATGAATGTGAGGACTTGGTTTCGAATTACCTTACCCGCATCGAGGCCTCAGTTGGAAGAAGGTTGTTCACGGTCTGCCATTCTGATGTGTGAAAGGTAATAGGGTTTCAATTGCATCAAGTTAAACTCTCACACCTCTCAGAGCTCTGTAAATGGCAGTCACTGTCGAGGAATAATGATGAATTTTAAAAATGATAGATTTTTAAACCTTTTCCTATTTCCATCAAACCATAGTTGACACCTGCAGTCTTGATATTAGGGTTTTCCACCCACAGGTCAGACCTACGGTTCATAAATTTTGAAAATTCCAACCACAGACTGCACCTATGATTTGTAAATGGTATCAAAAATAGCAAAATACCACCATGGGAGGGTCTTAAATGATAAATTAATGTCTCCTAATGGATCAAATTTCAATAAAAGCAATCAATTTGCAAATTTGGTGATGTTTAAGCACCATGATCAATTACAAATTTAAATAAATAACAAAACACTTGGCGGTTGCAGTGACTTGTGCTCCATGTAATCCGATGAGATGAGTAAATAACCATAAGGAAATTTAGGGTAAAATTGTCATCGTTGATTTGATATGCTTCTTTTCAATTCCAAAGAAGACCTTTTAGGCTAGGCTGCTCCATGGAAACGATGCATCTCATGTCATTTCTTCTATGACATATTTTTTAGAAAATCATTGACAGAATTGATTCAACACAAAAATAATTGGATTTGCATCATTTCGATTCCTTAAGATGATTATTATAGCCTGACTGCTCCATGGGATAGAAATGTGCAATTACTATTAATAGTTGGAATCATAAGCTAAACTAGGCTTAGCCAAGTAATTAAATTTTCAATTCTAAATTTGTTCAGATCATTCATTGTGGTCAATTGACCTCGTTGCTTTATTCATTGTAATTACCATCATCGAATTGTCACTTGAGGGGGTAGTCACAATATCAAATCATAATCAAAATCAATAGAAGATCCTTGAAATCATAGATCCCTTGATCTTGTCAAAATTGTGTTTGTCCCTGTGAATCAATGTCAACAACTATCATAAGCTTACCCCTTTGCTTGTGGCAAATAGAAAATATGATAATTATTTTGTAACTCTCATCCTTTTGGTTATATAGGCCTAACTCTTATTGTAGCACCAAAGCTACTCGAATTTCTGATGACAAGTGCAAAATATTTCAAGTTTAAGCCTCCAAAGAGTTGGAAGCAATGATTCCAGGATGCGTATCCTTTTGTTATACCTACAATATCTAATGCTAATGATCATCATAGAACCTTCGGTATCATTTTAGGTGATGTATTTTTGCTCATGTTGTTCGATCTCACAATGCATATAAAAATGGGCATCTGTAGACACCTAAAACACATCATGTCAATGGCGAATACTCATATGGACATGTTACAAGACCATGTGGAAGATCTTGGATTGAATCCAAGATAGAGCAATGGTTCTAACCACTCAATTTGGGCTCCTTGGCCTATTTAGTCTAAACCATAGTTGAGACCTATAGTCTATATATTTAACTACGGTTGAGACCTGTGGTTTACATTCTGGACCCTAGTTGTCACCTACGGTCTTAATTGAAGTTCAATTGACATTCATCTAAGCCAAATTGGTTTGAAAGGCAATTTGTTCTAGAAGAAAGTGGTTAAAGGATGGAAGCTTCAAATCTAACTATCCTAACCACTCATTCTTCATCTTGGCTTCTCCATGAAGCCACCCCTAGCCCTTCGGTAGTCCTATAAATACCCCTTCGAATTAGGGCAAAGATATAGTGCATTTTGATAGTGAAGCACTGTCAAAATAGTGAATTAAGCAAGCATTGAAGTTTAGAGCAGTGAAGCCTTATCGAATTATGTATTCACTTGAGTGCACTAAGAGAGAGATTTGTTCCTATCATTTTTCCAACCTAAGCATCATGAAGAATTAGGCCATGGATGCCCTAAGGAGCTCGAACACCAAGAAACACTAATTCTGGTAAACAAAGGCCCTATTCAACAATTCAACCACCAAATCTATCAGAGGACATTGAGGCAACCCTTGATCATCAATTTGACAAGGAGGATCAAGCCCACTACCCTTGAAATTGGAAGGCATACTATTTGGTTGCTCACCATGGATTTCAGTCATGATTTATAGTGTAGACAGCTCATCAGAGTTACGGTTTACAACAGGTGTAAGATCTCCTTACTATTTCTTTTCTAGTATGTTTAGCTAGGTTAGATTAATTATTTCAGCACTTTATTTGGTAGCTTAGAGACTCTAACTGATCGGATTACATGTTTTAGTAGATTTACTTCATTATAGAATTTATGACATTAATGGCTTCTTACCATACTTTCATGCTTTATTTCATATAAGTAGGCCATTAGATAGTTAGTTGTAATGTTCTGTTATGCATATCTAGGAATATTTATCGATTTAACATAGATCTAACACATTTTGTATGCTTTCTTGATTTCACATGTTTATAGCATCTTTGTGTTCAATTTCCTCAAAGGACCTCATCATGAGAGGTTCCCAATGCTTTTAATGCTTCTCTATTGTTTCTTGGTCATAGGAAAGCAGGTTCAAAGGAGACTCAATCATTCAATTCCTTCCTCAACATGAAGAAGAGGGTTAACTCCACCCTAGAGCAGTTTGTGACTATTTGGAAAAGCATTAATAGTGTGCCTACCCCATTAGGGGCCTTGGAATTGTATCAATTGTATCAAAATTTTGGGTGACCCTAAGAGGGGCATGATTGTAACTAAGATCCATTTTCAATATTAATAAAAGAAACATTCATTTCAATGTTATATGCAATATTGTTTGTCATTTTATGCTTTCATGTTGGTTTCGATTGATGCATGAGATAGGTGCATGCTTTTTGGGATAGGTCACATGGACATGGAAATAAATAGTTAGAGGAATTAGAAGGATCAGATAAGAATAAAAGAGGATAAATGTAAAGAACAGTGTTTTCTGGGATTAGATATACTCCCACCCTAGAATTAACCACCTCAAGAGGAGGTGGGGGAGGGGCTAAGCTAAGAGGCTCATTCTTAGCCTCGATCCCCAAAGGTGACCCTTTGCCATTGATTTCAAATGGGGAGATATTTGATTAAGGGGGAGATATTTGGTATTTAATAAAAGATGAGAGAGCATTGAGCCAAGGGGAGCAATGTCCTAAGGGGAGCAGAACAAAGGAAATATCAAGTTTTTGGTAAAAATAAGTTGGGTTGCCATTAATGACAAAGAGGGAGATTGTTGGACATTTTGAGTCCATAAGTGTCGTCATTGATGTCAATATAGAAATATGGTATTATTGATTTATGTCAAAACATGAAGTTGTCAATGATGCCAAGAAGCGAATCATCAATAACACATAATGGTTGAAATGTGCAAGTGAAAATATATCATAGCACACCTCGCAATATTATGAATGGTATATTTGAATGATTTTTATTAAAATCAATTGTGGCAATTTTTATGGTTTTTATTAAAACCAATGGTGGCAATTTTAATATTTTTTATTAAAACCAATGGTGGTAATTTTAATGGTTTTCATTAAAACCACGTGGGTAAGTTGCAAGGTTTTTCTAAAAATCAAGGATGCCCTAAATTTTGGTTTTAAAAACCAAAGCCCATTTAATTATTAAATTATAATAATTAAATTATTTAAAAGAATTTAATTTATTATATTTAATATATTACATAAGCTAAAGTTTGGGTGCTTTAATAAAGTTTGGGTGCATACTATAAAGTTTGAGCACCGGGTTATTCATGGGCAAGGTTTGTCCCTCTTCCGCAAATGTCATCGTGTTCTCACCACCGATGTGAAGAAACAAAGACACATGGTATATAAATACCATAGCCTTCTCAAAGGTTAAGCATCCTCTCATCTGCAAAAATAATTGATCTCCGAGCTTTACAAAAATTTTCCTTGTGAAATAGTAGTTCGTGCGAAGACTTAGGGTAGCATGAGAGAAGAAGCCAAGACATGGCTTGTGGAAATCAAAGGGTGCAAGGGAGTGGAGGATCCAAGGGAGCACATGGTTCCACATCATTGGAAGCCAAGGTGAAAGTGCTTAAGGAGAGAAGCGCTTTGTGCAAAGTCAAAGTGGTAACATTATTTTATTTGATATTTGATTTTTTGACTTAGGCTAAGGTTAGACTTAGGATAAATAAGGAGGTAAATGGTTTGATTAGTGCCTAAGTTAAAAATGAGTTTTGTGGGTTTTATAAAAGTGTTAGGTGAAATTTTAATTGGTGGATAAAAGCTCTTTTACCTTAGAAAAGGAAATATTAGTTATTGCATTATTTATTAAAGGTTTTATCTTTAAAATTCAATAATAAAATAGGGAGTCATAAGTAGAAAAGTAGATTGATTTTTGAAGAATGAAATTCTGAAGTGGCTTATGACAAATATTTTTGATTGAGATCAATTTGTGATGTCCTAGGATTTTGATAAAATTATTGTGGTGTTGGATATTATTTTAATATTAGAAGAATAAGGTGTATTAATGAATTATTATATGCCTTGTCTTTTTAACTAACCTTCTTGAGCTTGGCAAAGAAGTGTTTTATTGTTGTGGCAGTTTCTTGAAGTTCCTTCATCATCAAGAAAAGGTATGAGCACATTATTCCATAGTTGAGTTGATTGATTGGTTTTCTAAAAATAATTTTGGAGTGAAAAGGACTTGATTAGGGTTTCCTATTGAGTATGTTGAATTAATGCTTCAAGGTTTTCTAGAATAAATAATTGTTGTTAAAACCTTGTTTGTTAAGCATTGTTGTTGAAGCCATTGTTTGTGTGAAGAACCTAAAATAGGATTTCAAAATAACATGAGTATCATTGCTATGTAAGGATTATTTTATAAGCATTGTTTTTGAAGTGATTTTTTGAGAAAAGAAATTGAACCAGGGTTTGCAAAGATCATGAGTATCATTATTATGTGATATTGTTTGTTGAGAATTTTTGGAAACATTTTGAGTTGGTGTTTATATGCTTGGACTAGGGTTTGTGAGAAAGGGGTTTTCATTGAGTGATTGGTTGAGTAGATTTGGTTGAGCCTAGTCAAGTGGATGTGTGAAGTGATTGTTAAAGTTTCATAAAACAAACTATTCTATATTCTGAATTGATTTAAGAAAGTGATTGAGCATTGAGTTGAATTTGAAGCATATTGAGTCTCTAACAATTCTCCTTATGTTTCTAAGAGAGTGATTGAGAATTGTGATGAGTATAGAGCATATTGAGTCTCTAACAATTCTCTTTATGTTTCTATGAGATTGGAAAATTTTTGTGTGGACTTGTTGAGCATATTTGAGGTAAGTCTTTGAGGAAACTTGTGGACTTATTTTTTATTAGCTTTTGTGGAAGCTAAAATATAGTTTTGGATAAGTTCTTGAGAGGACTTATTGAGCAGATTTGAGCAAGTTCTACAGAGGACTTGTAGAGCAGATTTGAGAAAGTTCTAGAGAGGACTTGTAGAGCATATTTGAGCAAATTCTAGAGAGAATTTGTAGAGTAGATTTAAGCAAGTTCTAGAGAGGACTTGTAGAGCATATTTGAGCAAGTTCTAGAGAGGACTTGTGGAGCAATTTTGGACAAGTTCTAGAGAGGAATTGTGGATAGATTAGTGTGATATTTTATGGAATATTACAAGGTATATTTGAGACAAGTATTTGAGAAGAATTGATAGTAAATTTGATTGATTTTTTCAAACCTTGAGTTAAGTTTTAGGGCAGATCTAGTAGATTTTATTCAAGACTTGATTTAAGGCTTAAGGACAAATATCGAGGAAAAATTTGTGCTAGATTTAAGGACTATGTTTAGTGCATATTTGAGGATATATTTTGGTGTATATTTGAGGACAGGTTTGTGCCAGACTAGAGACAGGGATTGAGCAAATTTGTGCTAGACCGAAGGATTATATTTAGTGTAGATTTGAGATAGATCTTTGGAGGTGATAGAAAAGAGAGGAGAGTTTTATCCAGTGGATAGATATCCATTAGCTAGGGTAGTTAGGATAGGTCTTCCGAGTGGGTACAAGAGTCTTTAGTGGAAAGAGATCCACAAGCCAATGTAGTGGAGTTAGTAGTCTTCTAAAGGATCACCAGCCAAAGCATAGGATAAGGAGTTCTCCTATGGATAGATATCCATGCACTTAATTTATGGGATTGGTGTCTCCTTTGGATAGAGTTCCATAAACATTATAATAGAGATTGATTGAGAAAATTTTAGTGAAATATTTTCTCTGTGGAGTAGCCCACATTGGGTGAACCATGTAAATTATGGTATCTCTATTATGTGTGGTGATTTATGAATTGCTTTGATTATTGCTATTGATATTGCTATCTATACATTGCATAATATTGGTTTGGAAAGAAAAGTAAAAAGTGGTCTTATACTATTCACCTCCCTCTCAGTATAAGCTTGTGTTCTTAAATAGCCAACTTAGTTTCCACTATAAACCATTGAGAAACTCAAGATTGTAAGGCTATAAATATCCATGAAGACCCCATTCCAAAGGGTCAAATTCCACTTTTAGAAATAGATCATTTAGAATTTTCTTTCTTTTGTAGTTGGTGGATATCTAAACCTTGTCATTGTACTTGGAGAATTACTCTCATAATCATATGATGCTATCAATTCTAAGAATGCAATGATTGAATATCTTTTATCAATACAAGATAGTAAAATTCTTGGTGTAATCTATGCTTGCTGATGGTGGTTACATTTGAGTCTATTCTAGTATTTTTCTTATTTTCCCTTTGAATGTAGTACTATCTTGGTCTCAAATTGTGTGAATGCTAATCAGTATAAGGTTGATTGATTCAGAATTATTGCTTCAACAAATTTAGTTTAAGGCTCCAAGACTCAAGCTTGTTTTAATTCTCTCTTTAAACATTTTATTTTGAATTTTTTTAATTTTTTTAAAATATGAGTAGAATAATATAATTTCATTCTTTAAAACTTATATTATATGTTATATTTTATAATTTTTAGGATAGATATTGCTATATGCTATAATTTTCATAATAATTATGCAATGAATGATGTCTGATTGTTAATTTTAAGGCAATGAGCCTCGAATATTTATTTTCTTAATTTATTTGATGCAATATTTGATTTAAATTTTCTTACTTTGATAATTAGATGAGCAATTGAATCATATTTACATTCCTTAAGCCTTAAAAATGAATTGGTACTTGATCTTGTAACAGTTATATGTAACCTCTGAGTTATCCATCCCCATTCCCTTTTTATTCTTTTGATCTAATATTTGATAATAACATACCCTACCACCCAAATATTGGGGGATAAATGTTCTCTTTTAAGAGAGAACAATTATGACCATTTGTGTATGTTGGCAATTGGGCTGATGTATCAATCAACAAAAAATGGTGCTAGAATAAGGACTTGAAAGTGTTTAATTAAATTGTTGAAATACTAAATTTGTCATTACTATAATACATAAAATATTTGATTCATTTTTATGGTAAGACTTAATAGCTTAATATCCCAACACTCATGGTTTAATTATTACAAATCATTTAAGTCTAAGATTAACTCCTGATTTCTTGAATTTTGAAATTAATGAATTTTTATTATTATTCATTTTCATATATCATACTACTTGACTGTTAAAATGGAACCCAAAGTTATTATCATGAGGTTTAATACCTCTGAAGGTGCTACTAATTTCATAGTATTTCTCCTCTTAGAAGACCCAACAAAAAATAAAAGTTAGTCAAGTACTCTTCCTCCCATTTGTACCTCATCCCAATCCATCACACCATATATTGATCCATTTGTCACTCCATTAAGTACAACAATGACAACATTTACACCTTGGTTATGTGGAAGTAGTACACTAAGTATTCTTGGAGAACCCCATGATATACCTAAGAGTGCTAAAAGGAATTTTCCTAGATACAAACATGATGGGACTAGAATAGGTGAAGAGCACATACAAGCCTATAAGGATGCTTTAATTCGATTGTAGTTTGAGCATGAAAATTTTGCTTGTAGAATTTTTCCTCTCACCCTATAAAAAAATTACTGTATGACTAGTACATCAGTCTACTTGCTAAATCTATTACTTCTTGGTTTGAGCTAGAAACAACATTCATCAACCAATTTAGATTACCTATAGATCCTGCTATTATATACCACTAGTTTATAGCAACCAAAATGGAGCCAAATGAGCCTCTAAGGCTACTCAATACCAAGTTTCATAAGCTTTATAATAGGTTGAATCCCCCATATACACTTAAAATTTATATAGCCATACAAATATATTTTAGAGATTTAGATCCTCTTACATCCATGTTTGTAAGGAGAGCTCCTTAGATTACCACTTTGCCCATGGCATATAGTGAAGCCTTAACTATAAAATAACAATTAATGCCTCAAGGTTTTCAAATTAGTCAATTACCTTTGTTAGGATAGCCAAGTGCATTCAATCAAGTGATGTTGATCAATCAAGCTCTTTTACAATAGTTGCCAATGCTAAATACTCTACCATATACAAATTTTAATCAACCATATAATCCTATTACCTTCACTACCCATCCTATTGCTCCACCATACTTAGATAACCAATTTAATACTCATAAGAATGCTAAAAATAATGCATTTTTAAATGTTAAACTATAATCATAATATCCCAACATTTCTAAATACCAATGCAAACCCAACTACACCAACATTTCTAAATGCTACTAAAAATAAAAATATACCTTCCTTATTGAATCCCATTGCATCTACAAATAATGCAACAAATAATACTACTATAGGATAAAACAATAATGTTAATTCCTAGTTAGATAATCTATAGTGAGTCCAAAAACTTAGCATTGATATGATTCAATTGCAAAAGCGGGTACCTTAGAATACTCCTTCCAATAATCCACCTTGGAATAGGAACTTAAATTTTCATGGAGTTAATCATAAATGTAATACACATCCAAATAATGGAGGAGTGTCAAATCCCATTACCAATCAGAATCAGCCTAAGACCATAGTCAATATTTTATATTTTGCATTAAATAATTTATGTAGAGTGCATTCTACTATAAAAAACAACAAAAATGACTATTCTGAGTTCAAAATACTTTAGGTATAATCTAGAAATAAATGGAAAACATGGAGATAATACCTAATGAATATAATACAAATGAAGTGAGCACTAGTAACATAACAACCGTAGTAGTAGAAAAATTTAAAATATAGAAGAAGATGAAGAAGGATATGACAAATCTCTAGAATAAGAGGTATAAGCCAATAGGCAATTCAATTATTTTATTCCATTGAATCATACTTCCATCCCTCCTAACACACAAGACAATAATAATCCCAATCCACCTAAGGCTAATGTCCTACCATTACATAAAGGTTTAGAATAGGATAAACCTACATATAAAATTGTAGAAGACTTGAAGAAAATAAAAGTAAATATATATTTTTTTGAATTTGACCAACTAATTGACCAACAAGAGCTATTAATTAAAGCATTTAGTTATCAAAATAAAATTTAATCCAAGAAAATCATTGATGTCCAATTTGTATCATGAAAAGATAAAGAGGAAGCTCCTAATTTCCTCTTGACTAATAGAATTGTAGGAAAGAATTTACATAATTGTCTTGTTGACTCAGGAGCCTCAGGTAATGTTATGCCACATGTTTTCCAAAGGTTAGGTTTGAAATATACTCCTTCCAATTGAGTAGTAGTTCAACTGGAAAAATATAAGTTAATATGGTTGGTGTACTTAGGCACATTCATATACAATTACCATTAGAACCAATAATACAACAATATATAGATATTCAAGTAGTAGTGTAGACACCTAAAACGTGTTATGTCGAGGGCAACTACTCATATGGACATGCTACAAGACCATATGGAAGATCTTGGATAGACTCCAATATAGAGCAGTGGTTCTAACCACTCAATTTAGGCTCCTTGGCCTAATCAGTATGAACCGTAGCCTAGACCTACGATTTATAGCTAAACCATGGCTGAGACCTATGGTTTATAGTTTAGACTATAGTTGTGACCTATGGTCTTAACTGGAGTTCAGTTGGCCTTCAATCTGAGCCAAATTGGTTGGAATAACCATTTGTTCTAGAAAATGGTGGTTAGAGGATGGAAGCTTCCAATCCAACTGTCCTAACCACCCCTTCTTGACCTTGGATTATTTGGGAAGCCACCCCTAGCCCTTAGGTAGTCCTATAGGTACCCCTCAAAATTAGGGTAAACTATCAGAGAGAGCATTGGATATTTGAGTAGTAGAGCCCTATCAAATTGTAAACTCAATCGAGTATACTAAAAGAGAGCTATTGCACTTATCCCCTACCTCCTTGCCAAGATTCATGATGAATTGCATTATGGATGCCCTAGGAGTCTAGGAGATCCAAGAAACATAAATATGGGTAAAATAAGGCCCATAACAGTGATTCAACCACCAAACCTATCAGAAGGACATCAAAGGTGACCCTTGAACATCAATTGGATAAGGAGGTGAAGCCCACTACCCTTGGAATTGAGGGTAAGCCTATTAGAGTGCTAACCATGACTTTTATTCATGGTTTACAATGTAGACCGCTCACCAAAGCTACGGTTTGCAATAGAGGTATCATCACCTTCCTCTTTTCATTTCTATTTGGTTAATTAGATTAGATTAGATGTTTTTATGGTTTAATTGTAGTTTAGCAGATTTTTGATCGTAGAATTAGGTTAAATTAGCTTCTTCACGTTATGCTTCAATTAGGAAATTAATAGATTCTTTATGCACCTTTATTCCTTGTTTTACATATTTGATCCATGCATAGAATAAATGTTGTCTTTATTTATGCTATAATATGAATCTTGATTCAGTTTGCATAGTTTAGAAGCACTTTTCATGTTTTCTTGATTATACATATTTAATGGTGTCATTATACAATTTTCCTAAAAGGGCCTCATCATGAGAGGCTACCTATATTTTTGACACTTCTATGTTGTTTCTTGATCGCAAGGAATAGTTTCAAAGAAGAACCAACCATCAAGTTCCTTCCCCATCATGAAGAAGAGGGTACGTCCACCCTAGAGTAGTTCGTGTCACCCTGAAAGGCACTTGAAAATCACACCTACCCTTGAGAAGGAAACAATTACACAATCCTATTGTAATATTGTATCAAAGTGATTATCCCTAAGAGGGATGTACCTATAATTTGGTTTTGAATTCGAATATAATGGAATAAAGCATATTTCTTCTTGATTCATTTGTTGTCAATTTCTTGTTCTTGTATGCATGTTATGCTTTTATCAATTATTACAATAGGATACCTTCGGGTGTGAGCCTTTTTGGTGGTTACAGTAGGTGATCATAGTGGAACCTTGCATTTATAGGACCTGACTATTTTTTTCTTATTTTTGCACTTGTAGGTACAGACCGCAACTATCATCTACGGGCCAACAACTGAACTGCAGGTACAAAGCATGGTTTATAGTCAAAACCGTAGATTAGACATGCGGTCTCCTCATGACAACATAGACAGTTAGATTCAGAATATCAGCCAATGCAGGACCTAAGGTAGGTCCTATTTTTAACCCTCTATTACTTTTCTACTCTCTATTTTTCATAGTAAGTTTAATTTGAATGCAAATTAGAAAAATAACTAAGAAAAGGGTAAATCAATCATCCTAGTTTTCTTTCATGTTTTGCTTCCAATAGAAAGGTACTGCTAGTTAAATCAGACCTCTGATTGTAGTCCGCCCTAGGATACTACATGCTTGATAGAGATGTGTGTTTGGTTTGCATGTGTGAGGCCCAATTAGTGTCCATTTAGTATTTTAATGTGCATAGTCTTAAAGAGCATGTAGAATATCTTGCATTGTTTGAATTTGAAACATCTTTTATTTGCATAGCATTTAGAAAATTACCATGTATGTTATATGATGCATTTGTTTTATGTACATTAAAAGGAACCACACACACCACTTGGCACTAAAAAACTAGTGAGTTGGACTTGACATCCAACCACTAGTAGGGTTCAACGATAGTGGGCATAACTTCCATACGTTGGCCCAAATCCCATGAAAATTTTGGATACTAGACCAATACATAATTCGAGAACATTTCATACCTTAGAAAATTTGCATGTATTCTCTTCTAAAGGGTATAACGTTGACTGGGAGAAAATGGATGAGGATATGGGAGGACTTGTGCTCCCTGATCGTATGTGGGTTTCATTACCACACATTATAGGTTGGATTACACTACTTGGAGTTCATAGCTAATTTGTCGAGTTGTGATCATACAGGTGAAAGCCATTAAACTAAGAATAAAATCCAACAAGTTTTGCAAAACATGATAAGAGTTTCTATGATGATACAACAAATCTTGAAAACACATCAAACAGTTTAGGACTTACTTTTAAAATTTAAAACGATATAATCATTAGTGTATACCTTTTTTGCTTTATAATAATACATCTAGACGCTAGGTACACAATGGTGGATATAGAGGGTGGTCAAAAAAGGTCCAAAGCCAATGTCGATGACCAACACCTAACCAATTCACAATAGTACGTGTCAATTCCTCAACCACATGAGCAAACTAAACATATTTTAGCTAGCATCCAAGGAGATAACTCGACATGAGGAGAGCCTGTAGAGCATACCCCGTATAGAGGAGCTTCAGTACACTCCTATAGGAATAGGATAGAATAGGAAATATTCCAGCATGAGGGTGTTCCACTTGAGAGCCATTATCAAGACCTTAATGCACACGCATCCATGGGATCTCTATCGATAATGGGTCTAACAATACTCCCATGCATGGTTTACCATGAAAGTAAAGAACACAAGCTTATACTGAGACGGGGGGTGAATAGTATAAGACCACTTTTTACTTTTTCTTCCAATTCAATATTATGTTGTGTAAAGATAGTAGTATCAATAACAATAATCAAATCAATGCACAAAAACCATACATAATAGAGACATCACAATTTATGTGGTTCACCCAATGTGGGCTACTCCACGAAAAAATATTTTACTAAAACTTTCTCAATCAATATCTTTGGGAATCACTCCCAATTACAATGTTTATGGATCTTTATCCAAAGGAGATTTTGATCCCCTAATCTCAAGTTCATGGATCTCTTCCACAGGAGAACTCTTTCCCCTTCTACTCTAGCTATGTGATCTTCTAGAAGACTTTGTCTCTCTACTACACTAACTTGTGGACCTCTCTCCACTTGAAGACTCCTCACTCAAATCTATCTTCAACTATGTTGGTTGTTGGATCTCTATCCACTGAGACTCTGTCCTTTGTACTCTATCACCTCCAAAGCTCTATCAATAGGCTCACACAAAAATTGATTAACAAGCTCACAAAAAACTTGTCAAATGTGAATAACAAGCTCACATAGAACTTGTCCAAATTTTCTCTAGCAAGCTCTCCAAGAACTTGCCCAAATATGCTCTAGAAAGCTCACCAAGAACTTGCCCAAATCTTCTCTAGCAATCTCACCAAGAACTTGCCCAAAAATATCCACAAATATGTCCCAAAGGCCTTCTCAAAGGCTCAATAAATCATGCTCAAGTAGTACTAAAATGAACTCAACAATGAATGGAAATCTCAACTCAAATTAACTTCATAGAAGCGCAAAGAGAATTTTTAGAGACTCAATATGTTCTAATCTCACTCTCAACCCAAATCAATCTCAACTCAACTCAACTCAAATCAATCTCAACTCAACTCAAGTCAATCTCATAGAAGCATAAAGAGAATTTTTAGAGACTCAATATGTTCTAATCTCACTCTCAACTCAAATCAACCTCAACTCATTTCAAGTATTATAAAACCATATAAAGAATTGTTAGAGAATCAATATGTTCTAACCTCAATATCAACTCAACATAGAATGATGGAATAGTTTGTTTCATATAACTTGAATAATCACTTCACACATCACTTGACTAGGCTCAGTCAACTCAACTCAACAAATCATCACAAGGAACAACTCTTTATCACACAACCCTAGTCCAAGTATGTATCAACCAACTCAAATGTTTCCAACAATGCTCAACCACAAATATCACATAACAATGTTCTTTTCTAACTCAAGCTCTTTCACAACCAATGGGCTTCAACAACTATGCTTATCAAACAAGGTTTAGACACAACTCTCAATTCAGAAAACCTTGAAGCATTCAACCAACCACTTTCAAAAAGGAAACCACAAACAATCCTTTTCCATCCAATGATATTTCAGAAATAAACCACCATAAACAATAAATAGGAGAATGTGCCCATACCTTTTATGAATATGAAAAAACCTCTTTATAAATCTGCCACAATCACAAAATTCTTTTGCCAATATTCACAAGGGTTAGTAGATCACAAAATAATCAACATTACTCCACTTTTCAATAATCATCACCAAGGCCTTTAATTGCATAACTTCCTTATCTCTCCTAAAACCACTTTTACCATAAAATAAAATAAATCAAAACATTGCATAACCTTTTCACTCCCAAAACCACTTATACCATAAAATAAAATAAATCATAATATTGCATACATTTTCACCTCATGAAATAATTAATCCTCTTGAAAAAGAACAAGGCAAAATTCACTTTTGGAAACCCTTTGCAAAATCAGAAATATATCGTTATACACATCTTATTTCTCCTTCTAAATACATTAGTCAAATAGCCCTTGAAATAAGCTTTCTAACGATATATAATATGCCCACTTTTCGAAATAAATTGAAACTTTTACATATATATATATATATATATATATATATATATATATATATATATATATATATATATATATATATATATGTGTATTTTTTGTGTGTGTGTATGTTTTGTGTATATATATATATATATATATGTGCCAACCTCCATTAATTGCACATAGGTCGGCCCTCCATTAATTTAAACTTAAACTTTAAACTTTAATATCTTCATCACTGGAGGTCCTTTTTTGATGAAACAAAATTCCACCTTGGATTTTAATAAAATTATTTTCCACATAAGCCCACCATGGTTTTAAATAAAACCTTTTATTTTTCCTGCCTTGGTTTTCATAAAAACCCTATAAATAGCCATGCTTTCCAAAATATCATAAATGCTTATTTATGAAATATTTTGGCCATCAAAACCAATTGTAATCTATGTAGCATAAATGATCCATGTGACATCAATGACAACATAAAATTCCTCAAATTATCTCAAATTTCCAATAGCATGATCACCATTGATATATCAAAGTTGGGAGATAATGGCACACCGTCGCATGAGCAATAGCGGTCTAGGTAGCTAGAGGGTCTAGGAAGTGTTTTAGAGCAACTAGGATACAAGCCTTCTGCTCCACCTACTAGTGCCTTGAGTGAGCATAGTGTGAGTGTCATCCATACTACTAGAGAAAATGGGGTGCTTCTAAGCATCCTCATGTTACACACCCACTATCTATGCATGGTGGTTCATAGTATAGAACACAATAGGAGGCCAATGTCATCTTCATAGATAGAGGCAAAGGCACAACACATTAGTTCAATGGGTATAGAACCCACAAGATCATTCATATAGAGTAGGGATACCAGAGGCCTCCTATGGCTGATCAGATCGATAGATCACATTGACTAGTATCGAAGTAGAAATAACAACTCCTCCAAGATCAATTGGAGGATGCTCACCTAGAGAAGTAACGCATTGAAGACGAAAATATTCAAGTGCAAAGGCTCATGCGATAGAGGATATATGAGTAGCACATGCATGAAGAGTGTATCCTTACCTAGAAGGAACATGTGGAGCAGGAGGATAGGTTAGCTAGGGCTAGCCTATATCCTCAAGATGAGCATAGAGAGCATGTATATAGGAAGGCTTTATCTCAAGCCGATATGCATCAAGAGCAAAGAGACTCTCGTACTCATGCTAGTGCTGAATGGAGGGAGCGACCACCACTACTTGATAATAAAAATTAGAGGTAGCATGAAGAAGCAGCAATATATGGATATGAGCAAGAATATCCTGAGAGCTCTCGAGCTAAGGAGGAGGAAGAGCAATGCCCTCCATATTATACGAGGAAGACAATACCTCCTAAGTCACCTCCATGTCAACTAGGTGAGGAGGACTTTCTATCTTCAAAGGCATATAAGACCTTAGCCAAGAAGATTAAAGCCATCAAGAGACAAGGCATGGCTATTCAAAATCTGATATTAAGGAAAATCTATAACGAGCCTTTGGATCCTTCGGTGCCTACTCTGGCTTACCCTGAGAATTTTGATATGTCTAGGTTGGACAAGTTTAAGGGTGATGAAGACACACATGAACATGTCACGAGCTTTTTGGACACTTGTTTTTATATAGCAAGCAATGTTGCATTATTGTTACATAAGTTCATCACGACAATTTTAGTTCTAGCTTGAGAGTTATTCAATCAGCTAAAGAAACACAACATAACTAGTTTCAAGCAATTAGATGATGCCTTTATTGAATTTTATTCATTTGGCATCAATAAATAGGCCAATATTTTTTATCTGGCTGCACTAGCTCAACACGATGATGAGCCAATAGAGCAATACAAAAAGAGATGGAGGAGAATAATGGTAAAGTTGCCATTCCCTATTCCTACCACAGAGTTAACCTAAATGTTTACGAATAGTTGTTCCAAGCACATCTCGCTACTGTTGCAGCTACAGCAGTATCCTACATTCAAAGATGCTTTGGCATAGGCCAAAGTGATTGAGGACATCAAGTTGTAGGAAGGCAATGTGAAGCTCAAAAATAGGAGAAAGGGACAAAATAAGAGTGCCATAAAATAATAGGGCAAGTAGGCCCATGTGAATCAAGTGGTATTGAATCTCCAACGGGAGGACAAGGGGAAACAAAAATAGAATTATTAGGTCCAACCTCCCCCTATGCAGTACGAAAAGTGCAACAACAATTATAAGGGCAAGAAAAAAGATCAATGCCCGTATCACTAGTTCACACCATTGATGAAATCACTAACGTTGATTTTCCATCAGTTATGCGAGGCCAAGGCAATTAGATTTCTCGAATTCAAGATGATAGACCCCAATCAACCCAAAACAAAGGGATTCCAAGAGGATTAGTTTTGTATTTTCCATCGAACAAAATACCATGATATCGAGGTGTGTTGGTCTTTCAAATACATGGTGCAAAATATGATTAACAAAGGTGATCTTGTAGTGCCACAACCTGTAGGTGCCTGATAATAATAATATGAGGATTTACAAGAACCCCTTACCAAATAATGAGGCATCTCGTAACAACATTGGTCAAGTTAACCAAGTGCGAGCCTAACCACCTACCCAAGGCTTCATAGGTATGGTGAATGTTGTCACTAGGCATGGGAGATATGAATAATAGAATCAACCTTGTGCTCCCATTCAAATACAAGGCATGCCAAATCAGCTGTCGACATAGAATATTCTAGGCCCACCAACAAGATCGATGGTGACCATAAGGAGCAGGTTGGTCCAAAACCTACAGATAACTCCTACAAAGTTGTCAATATATGAATTAATAGAGTAGTCCTCAAGGCATAGGGAGACTCTTATGGAAATTTTGAGGTCCATTGAAGTACAGGCTCAGGATGCACAGGCATTTACTAATTTTGTGGGACATGTACAATAGTGTTAGGAATCAATGATAAAATTTTATGATCATGAGATAAGGACGGTTTCCATAACTATGGCCGACCCATCATTGCACATAATTGCATGTGTTAATAACATGCCATTTAAAATGGTCTTTATTGATATTGGCTCATCGATCAACATAATAACGACCAAGGTGTTGAGTTATTTAAAGCTACCTAAATCACACATTGTGCCAACTAAATTTACATTGAGAGAATTTAACGATGCACTATGTTCTACTGTCGGCACAATTATCCTACCCATGCAGGTAGGTCTGAATACCATTTCAATTATGTGTCATGTGATAGAAGGGGCCATGCAATACAATATTTTACTTGGTAGGCCTTGGATTCGTGAAATGCATTGCGTTCCCTCGATATTGCATCAGTGCATGAAGTATATTCACGAGGGATTGGTTAACATAGTGGCTTTGGATGAGGAGCCATTTAAATTCATGAACCTAGTAGATTTTCTTGGTGGTTTCATACTCTCATAAATGCACTTGGATGTTCTACCATCGTTGCCAAAAAAAACCAAAAGGCAAACTAGTATTGCATGCTCAACCAATGTCATATATGTCACATCGATCAGAGCACACCACTGCCACTTCTTTGAAACTATCAGCATAAGTCATGTGTCGAGATGACAGGAAGTTGAAGGTGAAAGTGGGCAAAAAAGAGAAAGAGAGTGAGCCCGAGCCAATCATCGAGGAGGTTCCCATTCCCATGGAAGTTGAGGAACCCCAAGACAAAGTCAAGGACGCACCTCAACCTACCTTACCTGCATCATTAGCAGGGTCATCCACATCATGAGTGATGGTACATCTCAATAACATCAGATTAGGTGCAGACCTTATGTAGAATGTGACCTTTAGTATAATTCTAAAGACTTTACAAAATATGGGCAAACCATCCACTCATCGTTATCCAGTTTGATCAGTGGTTCCATTAGGAGAGTTGCCTAACCAAATTAACTTCATCTATGTGGGGCTAGACCAACTTCCAATGCGAGAGCCCATGGATGAAGTTGACGAGGAACATTTCATGGTGAATTCCTGTTATATATCCAATTTGGAGTATGTCATACATATTTTTGAGCTATATCATTGGCATGGATACGACCTTGGTCTCTTTGAACAAGGTGGAGGAATCTACTGGAACATCATTATCAGTTAGTCAATGATAGATTTGGTCTAGGGTTACAGATATGAGGGAAGGATGATTTTCTCTCAACATCCCTAGATCATTTGTACCTTAGTATGGTGGACGATGTGGATTTTAATCCATATCATTTGGATCCTTTCAAATTTTGGAGGAATCACTCTATGATATTTGTCATCACCGCTGAGCCACTCAAAGATTATTGGAAAGGGTCCTTGAGCAGACTGAGATAGATATGAACCCTAGATATCAACTAGAACACCAAACCATGATGTAGTTGATGACATAGACGTGTAGGGGTATAAACCCATTACTACAAGTGATCTCAAGCTAGGATATCATTGTAATGAAGATGGAGTGGAGTCCACATCCGATATGAGTGAACCAGGTTATGATGTAGACAAGGATTCCTCAAACGATGGTGAATCTAGGGATGAAGTTGAAGGCGCTTATGTAAGGCCTTTATATGCATGTCATTTATTGCCTACTGAGTCGGTACAAGATACCGATGAGATACTTCCTAACATGAAGAGATCAAGCCAATTTTTTGGGTAGCATCGTACATGAGGTATAATTATCTGATTTTCCCAGATAGTGATGACAGAATGTAAGAAGTAATATTCATGAGGCCTCATTTGGAGGAGTGCCCTTTAGGAGTGGGGGAAAATGAATAATTCTATTATGACAATGGCAAAGAATATGAGTTAGAGAGGGCCTGCATTTGTCCTCATTATTTGCATTACCATCATGAACCCATCAACATTGATGAGGTCTATCGGCAGCTACATGTTGGTCCACATCTGAGAGCAAGACGGTTAAACTTGGATCAAATCCATCGGTTGGTTAATCCTCTTCTTCCAACCTATATGCACTTTCATGAGCCAAACGATCCTATTTTGCATTTAGTGCATAGTGAGGATCTTATTATTTGCAGTCCTCATAGGGAAGACCCTTTTGTGCCTATGCCATTAGAGCCAGATCATGGGTATGAGGATTATGCATATTTTGTAGAGGTCAGTCCATGTGGTCCTGGAGATCAATTCCATTACATAAACATGGTCTCCATTGATTTGGCCACTCCATTCCATAATCTAGCAGATCTATATAAACCATTTTATCTTAAAAAATATGGTATCGACTAGGATCGCACTGATTCACCCATTGAGCCTGAGGATTTCTTCCCTAATGAATAAATATTGCAACCTTTCCATTTTGCACCAGGATGTGCATATTATGTTTGTCATGCAAAAAATGCTTCCAACATTGAACCAATCAACCTGGCTGATGACATCCATTTGATTCCTACACCTCACTAGCTTGATGAGGGATCACATATGTCGGTAGAGGAAAACTTTGAAGTGGATATTAGTAATGATCCCGCCAATGAAAAAAAGGTTAAATTTTGAGAGAGTCTCAATCCATATGAGCGGGCCACCCTCATCCCTCTATTGAAAGAGAAACCAAATTTGTGTGCTTGGTCGTATAAGGATATGCCAGATCTAGATCCAAATTGGTTACACATAACCTTTCGCTAGATCTGACGAAGAAGTCGGTTAAGCAAAAGCTTAGAAAAATGCACCCAATATAGCCTTAATGGTGAAATATGAGATACAAAAGCTGTTGGATGTGGAATTTGTGATTTCCATCGATTATCTAGAATGGGTGTCCAATATGGTACCCATGGGAAAACCCGATGGAAAAATTCATATTTGCATGGACTTTAGAGACCTAAATAAGGCAACACCCAAATATTCATTTTCATTGCCCAATATTGATGCGCTCGTAGATGCAATTGTAGGTCACAAAATACTCTCCTTAATGGATAGTTTTTCTGGTTACAATCAAATTTGTATAAAACCTGAAGACCAGCATAAAAACCATGTTTTTAATGCCATGGGGAATGTTTTGCTATAAAGTTATGTCATTCGGCCTCAAAAATGCTGGTGCCAAATATCAGTGGGCCATGACATACATTTTCATGACTATATACACAAAATTATTTAAGATTATATCAATGACTTGTTAGCCAAGTCATTGCTGCAAGAAGAGCATGCAGAGGTCTTAAGGAAATTCTTTTATTGCCTGATAGAGCACAATGTCAGGTTGAATCCTAAGAAGTGTGTATTTGGTGTAACTTCTAGAAAATTACTAGGGTTCATCGTCTCTAAGAGAGGCATCGAAGTAGACCCAGCAAAGGTCAAGGCCATTTTGGAAATGTGTACTCCCACCAATATTAAGGAATTAAGGAGCCTTTAGGGAAAGATAGCCTCGATAAAATGATTTATCACCCTAACTATTTGTAGACACCAAAACAGCACCAATCCAATTATGTGACTACAAACACTGATCACATTAACACACACAGCCCCCAGGGTAGCCCCCAGAGGTTAAACAGTGGTTCTAACCACTTACACAACAGTTTTGCAAGTCAAAAACCAATTTGGCACTTTTTAGACACTTTATTGCTTATTTGTCCCACCAAGGGACGAGTGCGGTTTTACTCGTCCTACCCAGGGACGAGTGCGGTTTTACTCGTCCTACCCAGAGACGAGTGCTGAATTATACTCGTCTCACCCAGGGACGATTACCAACACTCGCTTCGGGGTGGGACGAATGTCAGGTTTGACCGGAAAAAAGTCAAATCTCGACATGTAACAATTAAAGATTAGCTCCCATGACATAGGAGGAGTGAGTTATACAACATATCTAAATAACCCCTTCAGCATGGGAATAAGAGTAAGCTAAAAATCATGCCACTTAGCTATCCTTCATTGCATGGGAGTGCAAGTGAGTTTTTAAAACAAAAACATGCATAGAGAAGAATCCTTGATAGAAAATCTTCTTTGAGAAAAACATTCAGCAAAGAAAACAGAATCAAAGAGACCCCTTGGGCAAAAATGGGAGCTCACCCAAAAGAGAACAAGAGAGAGCACGAAGCAACAACGCGATTGTGTTTTCAACATCCATAACTCTTAACGAAGAGAGGATTGGGTACTTTGAAGGCAGAATAAAGACCAAACCCCATTATTTTGACCACAATATCCTACCAATTGAAACACATCACATCGGTCGGACCAATTTAGGAGTGGTGCGGAGCAAGTTCCCCTTTATTATTATACAGGCTTTTTTGTTTGAAGGACCCAACGCAAGTGGGACAATGTTGGTCGCCCATCTATAGGGGCACAGGAAGAAGGAACGAAACAAGTTGTAGAGATCAATATAACCATCCCCTAAAAAGGAAGGAGACGCATTGTAACAGAATTGAAAGAATATCAAAAAAAAAAAGGGCCATAGTTTATATTGCTTTTATATCTTGTGTTCATTCATTTGTGTTATTTCCTTTTAATACAATTTTGTTTAGTATTTCCTTTTTTGTTTTCAGAATCTCGTGTTTTCACTATTGAATAAATATCAACCCATGAATCGACTGCTACATAAGGGGGTCCCATTCAACTGGGACAAGGACTCCAAGGTACCCTTCACTGAGATAAAGCAATACCTAATGACGCTGCCAATGCTAGCTCCACCAAGTCCAGAGATGCATTTTATATTATATATATCAACAATTTACTTTGCACTGGGAACCATGTTATCTTAGAAGAACGTGCAAGGCAAAGAGTAGGCCATATATTATATTTGTCGAACCTTGGTGAGCTATGATATTGGGTATGCATATGTGGAAAAATTATGTTTAGCAGTAGTGTTCACTACAAAGAAATTGTGGCACTACATGTTAAGTCATACAACGTATGTTATATAAAAAAAAACCTTTGCAGTACATGATGAGTAAGATGTATCACAATACACGTACTGCAAAGTGGATCATGCTATTGATAGAATTCAACCTAGAATTCATAAGCTAGAAGTCCATTAAGGGATAGGTCATAGAAGATCAGTTAGCTGATGCACCACTATCAAATAGTAGGCCTCTAAAAATTGAGCTTCTGGACAATGCAGTATTCGTCATATCTGAAGCTCCTACACTCAAAGAACCAGAGAACAATGTTGATATGACTCTGTTATTCAATGGTTCTAAGTGCAAACAAGGAGGTGGTGTTGAAATAGTGTTCTTCATGTCGTAAGGAGCTCCAATGCCCTTGTCATTCAAGTTGGATTTTTTGTGCACCAACAACAATGTTGAGTACGAAGCCCTACTTTTGGGCCTCCACATAGTCATCGCCATGAATATTAAGATATTGAACATCTTTGGCGATTCCTTGCTCATAGTAAATCAAGTCAAGGGGCTTTTTTAGTGTCAATGTCCCCTACTAAAATCCTATAAAGGTTTAGTTGATACATATTTGGCCAAACTTGAATGGTATGACATTGAGGCAATCCCTCGATCATCAAATAGGTTTGTAGATACCATGGCTTCTTTGGGATATTTAATTCCTTAGAATTTATCTACTGATTTCACTACCATCCATGTCAAGATGCTATCACATCTGGCAACAAAGCGCGTAGCCTATGATAACAAAGAATCGGTCAACATGATCAATGTAGAACCATAAGCTAAATGGTTCTGTAGATCTAAAGACTTTCTTAAGAAGGCACCCTAGGGGTCATTAACCTCTCAGAGTCCCATGGGGAGCAATACTACCATTCACCATAGGGTTGTTTCTGAGTCTGCATTTGCAAATGTAAATATGTAGGGGGAGCAAGTCGTCTTAGCAGTCAAAGCTGAGATTTATCAAAATTAGATATCACAAATTAAAGACTTCCTAAAGCTTAGTATAATCCTAGAGGGATTTACATGTGTTGTGAAGCACATATTTAAATAGAAAGTAGTCAAATATGTATCAATAGGAGACATCTTGTACTGACGAGGCTATGATGGAGTTCTTCTTCATTGCTTAGATCCCCAAGAGGCATCATGGGTGATTTCATAGGCCCATGATGGTACGTGTGATGTCCATTTCAATGAAATGGCCATCATCAAGCACATCCTTCGAATAGGTTACTATTGGCTCACTATGGAGGAGTGTAATGCGTATGTCAAGAAATACGTTAAATTCCAGCATCATGCTAATCTTATGCACTTTCCATCATAGGCCTTATAGCCCATCAAATCGGCTTGGCCATTTGCTTAGTGGGGACTAGATCTTATAGGAAAAATATCTCCTCGATCATCGGGCCATAATACATTCATAATCATGGCTATTGAGTATTTTACAAAGTGGGTGGAAGTAATACCCTTAACAATGATAACTGGAGGTTGTATAGCAGAGTTTATACTAGAGCATATCATAAGTCATTTTGGGATTTCATTCAAAATAATATCAAATAATGGAACGTCTTTCAAGAACAAAACTATGAGAGATTTGACATATAAATATAGAATCAAACATAGTTTTGTGACTCCATACTATCTGCAAGTAAATGGATATGCTAAAGCTTCCAATAAGATAGTGGTGACCATCTTGAAAAATTCGGTGTAAGAAAACCACAAAGACTGGCACATCTAGTTTCCCCTTGCGTTATGGGATTATAGTAATAGTATTCGGATGCCCACTGGGGAAACTCTGTTCTCACCAGTATATGGTGTTGAGGCCATTATGCCCTTGGAATTAGAAATTCCAATGCTACACATCGCATTGAAAGAGTTCATCGATTATGACACTGTGTGAAAAGCTCGACTAGATCAAATGACGCTACTTGATGAACATCACGTTTATCATAAGCAACTAAAATGAGCTTACAATGTCAAATTCCACTAGAGAAACTTTGAAGTTGGGTATCTTATCTTGAAAGAAAACCAACAAAACTATAATTTGCTGCCAGATATGTGAGACAAATTCATGGCTAATTTGCTAGGATCCTACATCATATCTAAAAATATTGGTTTGGTTACCTATCACCTAACATCGCTAGGGGGTGTTGAAGAGCCTAAACCTCTCAACATCATCCATATTAAGGTGTTTTATGCTTGAAGAGCATAGTAAAAGGTTTCGAGAGTTGCTTGTAACTGCTCGGTCATCCTAAAAAGCTCCAAACACTCTCATCAGTGGTTTGGTCAATCAAAAAGCTCCAAAGGCATTTGTAAGCCCTTTGGTCAACCTAAAAAGCTTTGAGAGTTGGTCAAAACTACTCGGTCATCCCAAAAGGATCCAAGGATTCTTGAAACTTCTTGGTTGTGTTAGTTAAAAGCCCCAAGGATTTTCTTATAATTGCTTAGTTATCCTAAAAATATCCAAAGGCATCTGTCAGCCCTTTGGTCAAATGCAAAAGGCACCAAGAGTTTTTGAAAACTACTTGGTCAACCCCAAAAACTCCAAGGATTCTCAAAATCGCTTGGTCATCCCAAAACACCCCAAAGGTACCCATAATCCCTTTGGTCAATCCTAAAATATCCAAGGATTCTTAAAAATTGCTTGGTCAATCTAAATGCTCCAAAGGCATGTACTCATCGTTTAGTCAATTATGAGGCTCAAAACCCATAAAAATTATAAAATTGATAAAATCCAAAAATAATTGGTAAAGCATATAATCCAAAAACATTTGCATTTGCATTTGAATTTTGCATTTTTATTTTGCATTCACTACATTACTGCATTGCATATAGGCATTCATCATCCATTGCATTTCGTAGTAGGAGGGATTATGTTTTTTAGTCTTACAAACGACACCAAGTTTGTGTTTAAATCATGCATATTTGTATTTATCATGATCCATCATTCATGTGAGTAATTGTGTTTTTCAACACAACCTGTAATGTTGCTATGGAGATATACTAGGGTTTTCCGGTCATTCAACCATACCTAGTGATCTTATCAAGAGTTGGTAGAAATATTTCTTTGCTTTTATAGCTAAGGTTCAATTAGTATAGCCCTTAGCATATCATAAGCCTATCACTAATCAAAAAATTAAACAATCCTAATAAGGACTATGGGAATATGAAATCCATAAAGTAGTATCAAGTATCCTAAAGTGAAATGAGTTATTCTTGCTTATCCCTCTATGCGAACGATATGAGAAATGTTGGTAGTTAGCAAAATGACAGGTTTGTTCCCTATTTAGAATCCCTTGCATATGATAAAACAAGCAATATCCTATAGATATATCCCACATCAATCCTCATGATTGATACCCTATATAGATATCATAGGTCGACTCCCCAAAGTGATATCCCATATTGATATCATAAGATCGATATTCTCAATTGATATACCAGAAATAGTGTTCCCAAGTAAATCCTCCCAAAGGAAAGTTTATGAAGAAAATGATCAAATGTAAATGCCAAAAAGTGAAGATAAGTTAATATCAGAAAATAGGCTTGAATCACAGTTCAAAGTGAAGATCATAAATCAAAAGTTTCAGCGAAGATCAAATGAAGATCCAAAATCCAGTTCAAAGAGAGATCAAATGAAGATCCAAAAATAGTTCAAAATGAAGATGGAATCGACTCCCTTGCTTCATCACATATGAGCAAGTATCCCAAAAATTGAGGGATAGAAAGGAATGACCTGAATATCTAGAATTTTCAACACTATTGTACCTTACGCATGATGATATGTCTAACGCATTAGCACCTCGCTTATGAAAAAGACCAATATTTGAATGTGGAAGAGCTAGCTTCAGGTGTCCTGCATTACCTAGTGGCTTAGTCCAACTAAAATCTAAATTTGAGATTGGATAAGACATTTTTGGAACCCCTATCTTAGAAATGGGCTAAAATAATCCTGCCTGACATCTAGGAATGCTCGTGTCTTATCTTAAAATAATCATGTGCATACATAGGGATAATGAACAGTTAGGGTCTATCCTAGCAAAAACATTTTATATTAGAAGTCTAGTATGGTTAGTATGCAACTTTTGATAAGTCTATTAGGGTGCTTGAGTCTCATGGAAAACCTCAAAAATTTATTCCATAGCAAAAAAATGTCAAATATTGCAACCATATAAATCATCAAATTGCAAAGTATCGAATCCATGATACATCATTATATAAAGTACAATTAACATATAGGATAGATACCAGATGGATATTAGCAATAATATTTATACGACCACTGACTATATCGTGCATATTTGTCAAATTTTGCAAAAGAAAATAGAATGACACATTATATCATTCACATCATAAATATCACTTAACATTGCATTTCATATATGGGTAATTAATTGATTAAATTTTTATCTTAAGGATTTTCAATTAAATTCATGATTTTTATATATTATGTGGTGTCATCCATTAGATTGATAAACATATCTCCACTTATTCCTTATGTTTTAAGTGATTAAAGCATACAATTTCATTTACATTAGATTAGCATCATGTAAATAAATCATTACATACATTAATGCATACAATAAAGTAATATCAAATATGTGTTAAGAAAATATCATCGCATCCATATGCATCCAACATAAAAATCACATATAAGCATCTAGATCACTGCATATATTCATCATCATAAATTAAATATCTATCTAGTGCATGTCATCCATACATCACATCATATAGCATCAACATAACATAAGCATTGCATCCATTTGTAGCACATAAACATAAAACCAAAAATAAATGAGTACACAATAATGAGCCATATAATGATAATGATCATATCATATATAAATATGTATCTCAGAGTACATCGGGAGTACAAAAATACCCGTAGGCTACAACTGTGTAGGTCCTTGACCTTACACTCCAAAAATGGTATAATACATATGTCAAAAATATGTACTAAGGAGGGCCTACGCTCCCAGCCTATGAATCACCCTCGGTATTCCTATGGCTCCTATGAGATCTGGCTTCGTGTGTACTAGAAGATCAGTGATTCCACTCAGTCCTATGAGTTCGATGGCTGGAACTCACTGAGGACTTCTCTATGGTCCTGGTCCTAGTCCTGGTCCTCTATGAACATACAACCTACCTATCCTCAAGAACCTATAAACCCCTTAGCTCAATGAAGCTCTCTAGCTAAGAGATGCGAGATGCCCTCACATCTAATCAGTCATTTCTCTTCTCCATGAGATAAGTGAGTCATCTTATCTCTACCATAGGATCCACACCTATGACTAATGGAGTGGCTAGAGGTCCCATGAAAATATGAGAGGATGTAGGGTCTCCCCTCTATAGCCTAAGAAGGTCCCTCTCTACAACTACCTCACCCCACTATGGCAATGCCACATCATGGGTGCTAGTGAGCTTCTAAACTTGAGCCTCTACTACTATAGCTCACTCTATGAGGCTGGTGATCTCCTCTTGTGCCTTAGCTAGCTACATATCTTAGTCAGCTAGCTTCACCTCTAGAGTGGTGATAGTAGTATCTCGCTCACGCTGTTGAGTCTGATATCTGCCAAGCTAACTCTATAAGTTAGCAACTTGAGCTAAGAGTATCCCCTCTATATTGTTAGGAGGAACCTCACCCTCCTTTGAAGCCTCATCATCTGGGTCATCCCCAAGAGCCTCCTCGATGGTGGCCTCTATTCCCCATTCACACTTTATCTACTGGTGCACCCTACACTCGTCAGGATCCACCACTACCTCTACATGATCATCAACTCTGCCTAGAGGCCCTGATCCATGCCACCGTAGCATCAATCACAATCTATTGTATGTTGGAGTAGTAGTAGGTTGGTCAGCTCTAGTCTCCTAGAAATCATCTAGACCATCCCCTAGAGCTGGAGGCTAGATCTATGGTAGGTGTGTCTCTAAATCTAGGTGCCTATAGATGAAAGGGATCTCTGGAATGTCCTGCACTAGGCCAAATTACCATAGGATGCGAGAATAATACTAGTACTATTTGATATTGGATTTTTGGTCGAGTAACCATCTATCCTAGAAAGCTTGTCAAATCCACTTGTCAGCCTCAGGCTACTTAGGACACTCCATTTAAGGTCCACCAATCGATATCATATGGCCTAAGTCTTGCAAACTGTGTAATATAATGTTGGACGGTGCCAGCATGGGTCCTTCTTTGGAAGACCTCCTCTTGAGGCCAATAGGCAAAATATCACTAATGGGCATCATTGATATTTGTGATATGTAGTGGCAGCTTTCCAGGATGCTCTATCCTAATGTGCTTATAGCCCTAAATCTGAAGAAGTAGACTACAACTGATCCCCTCATGGATCCGATCAGTAATATTGTAGATATTTTGATACAATTGGTAAAGTAGGGTGCTCCCCTAGGCCAATCATAGTGGTCAATGGATGGTGCTTTGAACAACTCTCTTGATAGTAGCTAGAAGGTTCCAGTGAATTCTTATGCTCGAGGAGTCTGGAAGCACAACTTGCACCACCAAGTGCATTAAAATGGCCTCGCGTACAAAGAAGACATTCTTCCCCTACCAATAGCCGATATGGACCCCTCCATGGTCAATTTTGTGCTGAGCCTCCTCACTCCAAGCATCAAATATGGCATCAAATATGGACTCATTATCCCTATAAGTCAAAGATATGATGACCTCTCCATCAATGGGGATCCTAAATATCCTATGGACATCCTCCAGAGTCACCATCATTTCACCTATAAGCAGGTGAAATGTGTTGGTCCATGCATTCCAACACCGGTCCAATGTAGTCAAGTAGGCCTGATCTACCCTGATAGTGGGTAGATCCAGTACATAGCCAAAGCCCACAACTCTAAACCATTCCTGCTCCTCGGGAGTGAGCTCTCCACAAAGAGTCTTAAGAATGTCAGGATCTCAAGCTTTGGAGTTCAATCTCTGAAATAGATATCATAATATAAGGAAAAATCTAACTAAAACAAGCAAAAATATTTAAAAATGACCTAAAAATCAACAAAAACATCTAATTGCAAAAACATGTCATCATTTAGGCCTAAAAATACAAATTGTCATTCAAACAAGTCAAAAATGCATTAAATGACATTAATTGCCTTTTAAAACTTAGAAAAATTAAAAAAATTATAATTTTTTCCTAAATTTTGCGAATCGCGGGTCAACCCTACGATCCGCATGTGGTCAAAAATTGACCATTGGGATTTTAAATTCTGACCACAGCTGGCAGTTGTGGTCCCTAATTGACCAATTGGGAATCACAACTGGTACCTGCGATCTCCGACTAAGATCCTATCGGGTACGATACCATGGCTAAAAATAAAAATAAAAATAAAATCCTAAGTTACCCTAGCCTAAGGTGAGGTTCATTGCCAATAATTTAGTGATATTGATTAACCAATTACTTAATTGGGTTCATTTTAGTGGGAATGGATGTGAGGTCTTGGTTTCAGATTACCTTGCCCTCGCCTCATCCACTGTGGCTAGAAGAAGCTTACCCGCACTCTGCCACCGTGTTGTGTAGGGTGTAGGTGAAGTTTGGTAGGATGCAGGTTAGTTTCTCAGTTGTCACAATCAGAGATCCAGATTGTAAGTTGTTGTCAATAAATAATGAGAGAAATTTGAAATTTAGAATTTTTATAAGCCTCTCATATTTTGCGTGGATCATAGGCCCTAGCCATGGTTCTCAAAATTGTAAATGGTAACTACAAACCCTAGCCATGGTTTGCAACTAGCAAGAAATTTACTAAAATCCCATCATGGAAATGTTTAATAGGATAAACTAATGGCTCCCAGGGGATTAGAACTCAATAAAATCAAATCAATTTGGAAATTTGGTGATAATAAAGCACCAGGATCCAATTAAAAATAAAAAATCTGGCTAAGATTATAAAGTACATTCAACCGAGGTCATCGCTATGACAATCCTTTCATGGAACGACACACCTACCAGCAAAATAAATAAAATCAATTCATAATTCAAAATATTCAAAAAATAAAATAATTCAAAACACCAAATGCGCCTCGTATTCAGTAATTTACCCTATACACTTGGCGGTTGCAGTGACTTGCGCTCCATGCAATCTGGCAAGATGAGTAAATTACCATAAGGACATTTGGGGTAAAATTGTTATCATTGATCCGATATGATTCCTTTCAATCCCTAAGAAACCCTTCGAGGATGGACTGATCCACGGGAACGAGGCGTTGCATGTCATTTCTCCTATGACATATTTCAACAAATCATCAATCATTTGATTCAACGTAAATCTAATTGGATTTGTATCAATTTGATTTCCTAAGATGGTTATTACAGCCCAATTGCTCCATGGGATAGAAATGTGCAAATACTATTAATAGTTAGAATCAAAAGCTAAACTAGGCCTAGCCAAGGCATTAATTTGCTCAAATCTAAATTTATTTAGATCATCCATAGTGGTCAAGTGACATCATCGCTTTATAAATTGTCATTAACCTCATCGACTCGCTGCTTGAGGGGGTAGTCATAATATCAAATCATAATAAAAATCAACAAGAGATCCCTAAAATTGTAGATCCCTCGATCTTGTAAAAATTATGTTTGCCCTTGTGAATCATTGTCAATAGCTATCATAAGCTTACCCCTTTGCTTGGGGTAAATAGAAAATATGATTTTGCTTGTTGTTCTCTACCTTTCGGATATATGGGTTATAAGATACCTATGGAATGCACAACTACACTGAATGAGATGATAAGGGCACAAGATTTTCAAGTTTAAGCCTCCAAAGAGTTGGAAGTACTGATTCCAAGATATGCATCCTTTTGTAGGACCTGGGACATCTAATATTGATCCGACTAATGATCATCATAGAACCTTCGACATTATTTTAGGAGGTCTATTTTTGCTCAGTGTTGTTAGATATCACAATGCATATCAAAAGGGGCATTTGTAGACACCTAAAACACGTCATGTCAAGGGTGACTACTCATATGGACATGCTACAAGACCATATGGAAGATGTTGGATAGACTCCAAGATAGAGTAGTGGTTCTAACCACTCAATTTGGGATCCTTGGCATAATTAGTCTGAACTGTATCCCAAACCTACAATTTATAGTTGAATCTTAACTGAGACCTATGGTTTACAATTTAGACCATAGCTATGACCTGTGGTCTTAACTGGAGTTCAGTTGACCTTCAATCCGAGCCAAATCGGTTGGAATGACTATTTGTTCTAGAAGAAGGTGGTTAGAGGGTGGAAACTTCCAATCCAATAATTGTAACCACCCCTTATTGATATTGGCTTCTCTAGGAAGCCACCCCTAGCCCTTGGGTAGTCCTATAAGTACCCCTTAGAATTAGGGTAAACTATCAGAGAGAGCATTGGATATTTGAGCAGCAGAGCCCTCTTGAATTATACACTCAATCAAGTATACTAAGAGAGAGCTATTACACTTATCCCCTATCTACATACCAATATTCATGATGAATTACATTATGGATTCCCTATGAGTCTAGGAGAGCCAAGAAACGTAAATTTGGGTAAACGAAGGCCCATCACATTGATTCAACTGCCAAACCTGTTATAAGGACACCGAAGGAGACCCTTGAAAATCAACTAGACAAGGCGGTTAATCCCACTACCCTTGGTATTGAGGGTAAGCCTATCAAAGTGATAACCATAGATTTTAGCCATAGTTTATAGTGCAGACCGCTCACCAAATATGTGGTTTGTAGCAGAGGTATCACCACCTTCCTCTTTTTATTTATGTTCGGTTAATTAGATTAGATTAGCTATTTTTATGGTTTAATTGTAGTTTAGTAGATTTATGACTATATAATTATGTTAGATTAACTTCTTCATGTTATGCTTAAATTAGGACATTAATAGGTTCTTTGTGCACCTTTATTCCTTGTTTTACATATTTGATCCATGCATAGAATAACTGATGTCTTTCTTTATGCTATAATATGAATCTTGATTCAATTTGCATAGTTTAGAAGCACTTTTCATATTTTATTGATTATGCATGTTTAATGGTGTCATAATGCAATTTTCCTAAAAGGGCCTCATCATGAGAGGATGCTTATATTTTTGACAATTCTATGTTATTTCTTAACCACAAGGAACAGTTTCAAAGGATAACCAACCATCAAGTTCCTTCCCCATCGTGAAGAAGAGGTTACCTCCACCCTAGAGCAGTTCGTGTCACCATGAAAGGCACTTGGAAATCACACCTATCCTTGAGAGGGAAACAATTACACACTCCTATTGTAATATTGTATCAAATTGATTATCCCTAAGAGGGATGTACCTGTAATTTGGTTTTGACTTCAAATATAATGGAATAAAGAGTATTTCTTCTCGATTCATTTGTTGTCAATTTCTTGTTCTTGTATGCATGTTATGATTTTATCAATTATTACAATAGGATACTTCATGTGTGAGCCCTTTTGGTGGTTACAAGTAGATATCCTAGATGGATACATAATACTATTAAGTAGAAACTAGTCTAGAAATTTGAATGGATATATGGCCAGTGATTTCTCTCACATGTGGTTACCTTGGTGAGGAGTTTCAAACCATATAAGAGTAGAAAGAGAATCTATAATTAAGGAGATCATTATAGACTATAATAATACCAATTAAGTTCTCTATAATGAATCAAAATTTAGAGTCTACACTCTTGAAACCAAGCATATCATAGATAATTATGATCTAAAGTTATATTAGGAAAGTATAATAAAGATGAAAATCTAGATTGGACTCTCAAAGTTAATGTATCTAAGTATAGGTAAGGTAGTGGAGTAGGTTTTGATCTAATTAGCTCCAAATTTTAAATCATGTCTAGCATCCTATAGAATGCAATTCCCTTGTACTTGCAATACTACAAAATATGAAGCATTGATATATGGACTACAATTAACTCAAATAAATAATATTAAATTATTAAAAGTGCTAAGAGATTCTGAGTTTGTGGTTAAACAAGTGATAAGTCAATATTCTTGCCATGATAAAAGGTTAATCGATTATAGGAATAGAGTAAGATATTTTATTAATGAATTCCATGATTTTAGCATTAAACTAGTTTCTAAAAGAAGCAATAGAATTGCAAATTCCTTGGTAGGGGTGGCAAGTACACTGAAACCCATGGATAACATAAGGCTTAAGAGATTTTTCATAGAGTTAGTAGCCTACACATCTATTCTAGATAACATACATAATTTTCAAGTGTTTGAAAATTATAAACATATGCAAGATTTTATGACTAATTCTAAAATTTTTGAAAACCAGGTCATAGATGAAGATGATAGAATCCTGGATGAAGTTGATGCAAACAATGAGGTAATACTGAAAACCAACACAATTCTCAAAGGTATGGTTTCTCTTGAAAAACTATTTGATATAGATTATAAAAGTAATGAATGTTGAAAAACTGTATTTCAAGATAAAACATATGATACAATAAATATAGGTACTAGTAAAAATCCTCATAATGTTTTAATAGGAAAAATCTTGCACTAGTTAGGAAAGAGAAGGAATTATACAAGCTCTTAAATATTATAAATATGTCATAGATTGGAGCTATGAAGATCTAAAAACATATCATCATGAAATTATAACTCATACTATCCCTTTGAAACCATAAACAAAGCAATTTATGTAGAAACAAAGATTTGTTAATCCATTATTAGAACCCTTTATTCAAAATGAATTTTAAAAGCTCTTACATACACGTATTATATTTCCCATTAGGAATTCCACCTGGGTAACTAATATAGTACTTTTTTGTAAAAAAACTAGGGAAATTCACCTATGTATTGAATTTAGAAATATTAATAAAGCTTTTCAAAAAGATAATTATACTTTGCATTTCATAGATCACATTTTAAAAATGGTATATGGATCTAAAATGATGTCTTTCTTAGATGGATATTATGGATATAACCAGATTATGATAGATTCTAGGGATAAAATGAAGACTACATTTACCATTAAATGGAGTACCTTCACTTATAAAAGAATACCCTTTAGATTAATCAATGCAGGTGCTACTTTTCAAAGAGCAATGGATTATGCTTTTAGAGACCTAATTGGCAAGTGCATAGTTATCTATGTTGATGATATTCTTGTGTTTTCAAATAAATGTGCTAATCATTAAAAGTATTCAAAAAATATAGAGAACATGGTGTATCGCTCCAAATTTTTCGCATCCTTACCTTCAGGCTAAAGGATCCATGCCTAGAAGGAGGATGGGAAAAGGATGGGACGGTACCTCAGACTGAGAGGCCCTTTAAAGGTCCCGCCTCTCGAGGGAGGGGTATTGAGGTGATTTTTCAATGGATGGTGGGGTTCACTAGGAAACATTTAGTGGCAGTTTCCATGCCTAGGTTGGGAATGAGTTTAATGTGTTCAATTTTAGCTTTAAACATCCAAGTCCTAGGTTTGGCCAGATGAATCTAAGTTATTCTATATGAAAATGCAAATTAAATGAATACAGAAAATAGATTTGAACAGAAAATAGAGAGAATAAGATAGATTAAAGAGACATACCTGATCCGAATGTCTGATGGAGATTTTGATTTTTGAAGCAGTCCAGATCGTCTGGAATTTGACAGGATCGTCTCTGATCTGACAAGATCGTCTGAGATCTGACGAATTTGTCAGACGAATTCATCAAAGACCTGCAATTGTAGAAATGGATACCAAGAACACAAAATAAAATTGCAAAATCAAGGTAAAATGATAGAAATGAAAGTATGAATGCTAGAATGACAACTTTAGTATAACAAATTAAGTAAAATGCATGGTTTTAATGACTAACTTTGACTTTATTATGCATCTAGCCTACATGAGGTGAACTCCAAGATGCAAAGCAGTAATAAGCTTAACTAATGCAAAGCAAAAGAACAAAAAAGAGTAAAGAAATGCAAACTTTGGGCACTGATTGCCCTCAATGTTGACTGCAGTCGAAATCATCTCGGATTGGTACGAAATCGTCTTGAATTGGATAGGATCATTTGCGACGATCTGAGCTTTACTCTGGCTGAAGAATAACAAAGTTCTTGCAAGAAAATTCAAAAAGGGACAAAGGCAAACAATAATCTAGGATATCCTGAAGCATGTAAAACTTAAAGTACAAAAAAATTCAGCCAAGGGAAAGTCAAGGGGAGGGCCTAAGATTAAATAGGCACAGGAAGGAGGTTGGGAGGTTGGAGATCATCCCATTTTGGGAGATCTCCAATGGGGGGAGACTCTAACGGTGCAGACGCGTCTCTGTCTAAGTTAGAGAAGCTGTTGAAACAGAAGTTAATTATGAAAAATTAGTTTTGGGATGAGATCGTCTGGACATTCTACTCCAAAAAAAATCATCCGATCTGAGGCAATATCGTCTGATTGGAGATGATATCATACAATGGACGAAACAAACTCTAAAAATGGTGCGGAAAATGAGGAAACAGGTAGCAGGTGGTTTGGGAGCGATTTTGGGGTTGAAATTTGAATTTGAATTATTACTAAGGTAATTTTAATTATTTACTAAGTTTTATTGCACCAATTTTAGGGTGCTACATTTTGCCCCCTCTTTAGCGAATTTTTTGAAGAAAATGCGTTAAAGATGAGTTCTTATCGATTTATGAGAAAGCAAAAATTATTCCCATTTTAGGCGACAATTCTTGGTCGAATCGTACGACAGCTTACTATGATGCCCCCTCCGTGTTTTTACCCAAATCGAACGTTTGAGGTAAAAACGCGAAAAAGCAAAAATTAAAATGTTTTTAATTGTTTTTGAATAAAATTAAAAAAAGGGAAAAACCCTAATTCATTGTTACTATTCATTTTCTTGGTTCTGGTTTGTGGAGCTCTACATACAAAATGGTCGAGACAACGCACAGATCGATAGAGGTTCGACGCGGTCTATGGGTAAGAGTCTAAACTTAGTTTAGAATGCTTGAAATTTGATTTTCTATGCTTTTTAGATTAAATTTTGATGATGCA